>BCII01000018.1:373470-450131 GCA_001972285.1 Erythrobasidium hasegawianum
TACGGCCTTCGAGGTCGAGGTGGAGAAGGGGGGCTTCGACGTCGAGGTGGAGGAGGGGGGCTTCTCAATTCTCCCTCTCCAGGATACCCATAGCTTGTATACGGCCTTCAAGGTCGAGGTGGAGAAGGGGGGCTTCGACGTCGAGGTGGAGGAGGGGGGCTTCTCAATTCGCCCTCTCCAGGATACCCATAGCTTGTATACGGCCTTCGAGGTCGAGGTGGAGAAGGGGGGCTTCGACGTCGAGGTGCAGGAAGGGGCCTCCTTGATTCTCGCTCTCTAGGATGGCACAGTGCGCGCGCTTGGTCATTATGCAGTGAGTCTTCGTTACGGGGCAGTGTGTACGGAGCTAGGGCTTCGCTTAGCGTTTCGACGGAGGATGAGGGAAGGAAATTGACCTACTTTGTCCTGCGGTAGAAGCGCCTTGCACATAGGTAGTTGATATGCGTTGAGCGAGAGATAGCGACTGAGTGGACGAAGAAGATTGCCTGTGATAGTGTTGAGCTTGCGTCCTTTCATCATCTTCTGAAGAGGCCTCGTCTTCGTATCCTCCTGACGAATATTCATCTCCCGATGCATCGTGACAGCTACCACTTTCCCGGCTGCTTATACTCATCCTAGATACGTGCTTTGATCTTGTTTGCGACTATCAGAGGGAAGGTTACTTGGCCGGACAAAGCAGTTGCTCGCCTCTGCTGAAAAAGCTCGTATGCGCGTGAAAGTAACAGTGCGAGAACTTGCAAATATCAATAGGGTGTGGAGAGGCTATCGCGCAGTCTGCTTCACGAAGGAACACGACTCGAAATGTATGTATGACAAGCGGACGAGGATTCAGTTGGTGAGGCAGCATGAGCGGGCAGAACAGCAGAGTATATGCAATGTCGTCGTATACGCGTGAAGATTGGGGGTCGACAATTCTGAGCCTTTGCGACCGCGAGCTTCAGCTGTCGGACTCGGACCTGGCCATCGTGCCCTGAAGTGTCGTAGAATGACGCGCGCCCAGTCAGCAGGCAGGGAGACAGAGGTAGGCTTCGAAGCTGTCTCTCCGCGCAACGGTGCCGTCGATTTTGAAGTCTTGTCTATGCTTATTTGTCGATTGAAGCGAAAGCAGAAGTGCGTACAGCAGCTTTTGCGTCTACTATGGAACAACAACAGCGAACAGAAGTACCTAAGAGAAGTACTGAGAGACTACTGCGAATGCTACTGAAGCGACCCAGAAAGTTCGTATGCTACATGAGATCGCTCTGTCGATCTACTGCGCCGGACTACGTCGCATCGTGAAGAGTAAGTCAGTCTCGTCATATAGCTTATTGACAGAGAGACTTACAGCCAGTCAGGAAACTCTCGATCAAACCGAACGAGCAGCTCTGCTGTGGAAAGGTAGCGAACTGGCTTGCTCTGAACTCTTGCTATTATCGACACAACGTCTTGCGGAACTGATGTAGCGGGAGCTGTTCCTAATTGATTATCGTCCTCTGCTAGTTCATCGACTTCCTCGTCTTCTTCGGATTCGGATTCCCGAGTGGGCGACTCCCGTTTCAGACTACTGTCTGTTTGGAACGTGGCATTCAGGACAGTTTGCGGTGAGAGTGATTCCAGCTTGGTGCGCTCTGTACTCGTATGATTACGCTCTTGTGCCGCAGCCTGTGCACCAGATTGATCGCCAGCTGTTGGGAGGCCGCGGCTTATTGAGCCGCTTACAGAAGAGGGCAGAGGCATCCGGAGCCTCTCCGAATTGATCTTTCTCCCTGCTGATGATGCCTCACTGGAGCACGATACGGGGGTTGCGAATCGAGGTTCTATGGGCGCAGTGGCGGCGTCCTTCTGGGATGCTGTTTTAAGAGCAATGGAAATAGGTATATTTGATACTGCATTATCCCTAGCCCGCGTACTTGGAGGCGGACTCGGACTGCCCCAGGCAGCCGCACCAACCACTTCGCTGGTACCGGCATGAACGGGAGTAGAATCTCCCCAGGCATTTGAGCCGGTATACGTGCTCGTAGGGACAGGGCTCCGGTCGCCCCAAGCGCGTGCTGCGGTTTCAGGCTTGACCAGCGATGGGTTCGGAGCTCCCCAAGGCCGTGCGTCCGGCCATTCGGACATAGCAGCCCTTCTAGCTGTGTCTTTGCTCTCATCGAGCAGATCTGACTTTGTCGATTGAGCGATCAGACTGGCTGGACCAATCGAGACTTCCGATGTATAAGATCCTGTGGTTGCGCTCTGCAACTGCCTATCATTCCTGCGATCCGCTTCAGAACGTGACAGCTTGGGCGGCGACTCGTTCTCTATTTCTTCTGGATGGAAGAAATGACATCGATCCCCGAACTTGCAATTTGGAAAGTGTTTACAGAGGTTTCGAGGTCTTCTGTCGTTCGGGAAGCTATCATTTTCATACCTCGTAGATGGAACTACATGATAGACATCAACCATGATCCTCGGAAGGTCACAGAGAGACAGACTTACCGTGCGAGGGATCGTATGAAGGACTTGACCGCAATTGAGCAGGATTTCGCCTGGTCTTATACTTGGGCGAACATGGCGGCCCACGTTGTTTCGCAAACTTGTCTTGGCTACCGTCTATTGAAGACTGACCAAATCTCGGGTTTTGCTGATTCGAGACTCCTGCTTGCGACCGGCGGTCGTCCCAATCTCGATATGTTTCTCTCCTGGATCCTCGCGGCAAATCATCCCGTATCGAATCTCTAGACTCTCTAGCAGGAGGTCGCCAGTACCCCGGAGCATCATAACCCGGCCTGTAGCATGACATTCTCTATGTATATGCTGCTGCGCCTAGACCTCTTCTCATGCGCACAGAGACGGCAGCGAGACCAGGGAAAGCTTAGAACTGATGTGTATAGATGTAGGGAGTGTGGAATAAGGAGGAGAGTGTGGAAAATCGCTTGGATGTGAAGTTCGCGCCAAACTGAAGTCGGAGTTTGCGCTGCTGCCTGTGCTGCCAGATCAATCGGAAGAGGATATGGCCATCATGCCGTTTCAGATTGTCTCGTCTGTTTTAGCGTATCTTGAAGTCGTTGTTGGCTGCTTGGATTGCAAGAGACTTGACGAGGAGAAACCCGCGAAATCCCAGGTTTGCTCTCGCTCAATCGGTCCAAAGCAAAGGTCGCGAATACCGGGAAACAAGCAATCACAATGGACGCTCTCGTAAACAGTGAGCGTTGCAGTCCTCCGGCGCTGTTTCGTCTACCATATCTACGCTGGGCTGGATCTGACTATCTCCCTCGATTTTGGCCCGGTTCCGCAGGACCAAAGTACGAAATGGAATGGATCTGGCTGGCTACGAATAAACTGACACTGACATGCTTATCCTGGTAGTCTCGTCCCTCAGAGACAGCGCCAATACCAGGTGAGGCCCGGCCAACGGAGACCGCCAGGAAAGCCCAGCTAAATGTATAGCAACGCAGGCATCATCGTTGTTCATCCATCAAAAGCAACCCAGAGCGAAGCTGTATATGCGTAAGAGTGCTACGATACTGCCTGTTCCTCCACCTTTTTGATTCCCGAAAACCGCAGGCGCCTACCTCACTCTCTTCGCTGTCGGCCTAGGAGGTGCTTTCTATGGTGAGCTTATACC
This sequence comes from Erythrobasidium hasegawianum, assembly GCA_001972285.1. Taxonomy (NCBI): domain Eukaryota; kingdom Fungi; phylum Basidiomycota; class Cystobasidiomycetes; order Erythrobasidiales; family Erythrobasidiaceae; genus Erythrobasidium; species Erythrobasidium hasegawianum. The sequence continues at coordinate 377,060 of BCII01000018.1, forward strand.
TCGTTGTCATCAATGACGAGCTGAACAATCGCCTGCACAGGACTTACCAACATGTGGGCTTCACCGGAACCCGATCTGCCTTTCAGACTGACAACTTCTGATATAGGGCTAGAGGAGTCGGCAAGATCCCCAAGGGCGAGTAAGAGTATATTGGAAGAGCGACAGACGCAGGAATGGCATTGGGTGTAATCCGCTGTACAGAGACCTTTCGCTTGCCCTGGCTTTCACCTCAACCCGATCAGACTCTTTATCTCGATGGTGGACTCTCGACTTACCAGTGCACATCGTTGACATCCGAGCCACCAGCAAACTTTGCGAAGCTTGAAAAACGCACTCCCGCATGTACATGCAAGCTTAGAGGCCGCGGTCAAGCGGCCGGGATCACCGCAGCTCGAGCTGCTCACGGATGCCAGTACTACAAATCTACACAATCATCACACGCAACACGCATCAAGCCAGTACAGAAGAAGCCTGCTGTCTTCGCCATCAAGCCGTTGTCCGTTTTCTCCGGTCTCCATCAGATAGAGCGTCTCCGCCCTGATTTCCACACACTCTCTCGGTCGGGTGCTTTCATGAAGTTCGAAAAGCGACGAAGGCTTGCGCCAGGTCGCTGCGATGGTCCAGCCTCTTTCAATTGGCACGTGAGGTTGAACTGACAGATTTTCGGCAGCGGCGTTGCGGGAGGAGTAAGCAGACTCGCTATTGAAGAAGCAAGTCGCGGACTGAATGGAGAGCCCGTCGACGTGCTCTTCAAGATGTCCGAAAAGTACGAGACCTCCGGCTGATCGCTGTCCAATTTTTTTTGGGCTGCCTTCCGGTAAAAGGCCTTTATCTCTGGCGCAACGGAGCACTCGATGCTGGCGTGACTTGCCCAGTCTCGGACTCGTCGTCCGTCTATTCTACCGCCTTTGAACTCGAACAAAGGTTCTGTAGCTTGTCCTGCATCGTCCAAATGAGCCGTAACCCGTACGTCCCAGCGTACGGTATCGCTATCCTCTTCGGAAGTGTTAACGGAAGACCACATGCCTTTTTATGCTGACGTGCAAGTCCGAGGCTATTCGCCAGTAGCCGTTACGAGATGGATTGTCTGTCGAGATAGTCTTATGCACGAGGCCGGACCAAATTTTGGGCCTTTGGCTTGTAGGCTGATGATTGGAAAGAAGGTGAGAGGATCACGCCGCGACCGTATTGAGCATGCTGGACTTGTTTGATTGCCGCCTTTGTTTCACAAAGGCCCGATGATCCTTTAACTCGTTCAGTAGGGAGAGAGACATTGGAATAAGCACCCGTTCTTGTGCCTTTCTAACGTTCTGTCAGTGTCAGCTGGGACAGACGAATGTGCGTGACACCGTTCTGTCTGCCTTGCAGTTTAGACGTCAGCTGTCAGCTGCGAGCAGAAACGACATATCCCGATAAGTTTGTATGAAATATGTATTGACAATTCGCCAGGATTCTGCTGAATAGAACTGGACAAGGACAATCTAAGTCTGACAGCCTGTCTCTGAAGATGGCCGACAGCACTGCTGCCTTTCTGAGAGCTTCCCACTCTATTCAGATTGCTCAGGCGGGATATTGGTGTGAGGGTTGAAGAACTGTATCGTAGCGATGCGTTACCATTTGAGTGTAAGGCGGGCGCAATCAATGGGTCAGAGGGTTCGCAAGCCGCATAGGAGTCACTCACGAGCGACTGCATGCCCCAAGGGTACTCCTGTGAATGGAGTAAAAGGTGTCAGTCGATTGCGGGTTCCTCGCTCTGATCATACTGACCTTGTCTCGCTCTGCGAAGCCGCCAAATTTAGCGACAGAAAGGCTCTATGGTCGTGGAAGTGCTTACTGTTCATGTAGGGATACACCTGCAATGACACAGCATGTTTCGAAAGAAGCCGTTTGATAGTTGGGGGCATGGTAAAATAGCGATAGTAGCGATGGGAGGTCGATGGAGATGAGATCACAGCGATGTGCACTGGTCAGTGTTATGCTGTAGCTATTCTTGCACTCTATTTACGCACGATTCGCTCTCCGTGCTCATCACCTGCCTCTTCAGCGTGGGCTTTGTGGGCAGCGTGCTCGGCTTCCATATTGCGGACGTTCAGGTAGCTGTTGAACGTAACAGTATGGCAACAGTATGGTCAGCGTCCTAAGTCTTCCTCAGCGAAGCTTTCTGGCTCACCCAACGACCACGCAAGGGAGTGCGACACTGTGTTTGCAGTTACATGTCAGCGTCGATCTTGGCACGACCGTCATCAACGTGCAAGTAGCTCAATTTGCGCCAGAGGTCCGCGCTACCGCCAGCATGCTCCTTCTGAGCCTCCCTTGCGGCCATGAACTCGTTGCCTTGAGCGCCGGCTTTTGAAGCGCATTTCAGTCGAGGGAACCTGACATTCGGTGCATGCTACGACTACGCACACTTTGCAGTAGCGACGCTGTAGTGTCGGATAGCTCGTGGCGCTGTGCGCAAGGTCGAGGTGAGTCGCTGCATTTTGGTTGGCTGGATGCGGGATGAACGAAAGGCAAGAACAAACTTGGAAAATAGGGGAAAGTTAGGCAACCATAAGAGTGGAGACCATGCATTCTTTGCGTGGTAACGTGCATTGCTTCACTTGCATCCCTAGCGCAGGCGTGGTCCCGCCCAGAGGAGGTCCACGGTAGCTACAAAGAACAGACTGCTATCGACCTTCGAGTACTTATTCTCAATGTGTTTCGAAGTGACACCTTTCGACTGCTGAATTCCTCTGCGCTGCGGTTTGGCTAGATCAGCTTTAGCGAGAATGGGCACGCTCAGCTGAATCGAGCAAGCACCTCAGTCCGTTGTAACTGCGATCCGCTGATGAGAACGTATCCATACATTGATTCTGCGAAATCCGCAGGCGCCTGACCCCTAAGCAGCTTGTGTGAAAAAGTGAGAAATGCTGTAAGGACGGTAGTGTGGGCTGTATATCGTTTGTGGATACCACTAGCGAATCCGCTGCATTTCAGACCACTCTGATGGATGTAACATAATTTGATAAGGGTGTGATGAGGGGTTCAGCTGTCCAGAGGTTCGAGTTTGCTGAATAGATTGCAGTTTGTTGATCTCAGCGGACAAGATTGTGAAGGTATAGCCAGAAACCAGTTTCGTGGATACGATCAAGGTGGAGACCTTTTCATGCTGTTGCAGTCAGTCGTGGTTGCTGACTATCGTATTGCCCTTTGAGTCGGATTAAATATGATAGCAGTTGCTAGCCACCTATTAATGATTCAGAGTCAGTGTGTCAGGCCCTCAGCGAGAATTAGGCTTTTTGGGGTGTAATTGTTCTCCATAAGCAGGTTTCACGCGAGGAAGACTGTTTGCTCGAATTGTTCACGAGCCTTATGATTGTCCAGAGACTAGACGTCTGTAGCGCAGCGCTGCAGGGGTACAGAGGGCTTACTGAGGCTTTAAATTTTTGCCTTACAGCTTCGGCGCCTCAACTGGCGGCTCATCTGCGTCCATGCGCTCATAAAGCAAACAGTACGCCTGACTCTTTAGGACTTCCTCCACTCCTACGACGCGAACCAAGTCGTCGGAGCAGTAGATCCACCGCCGCTTGGCCGTATGGTCGGATTTCTGCAGGCCTCGACCGCCATCTGGAACGACCACCTCCCCATCGATTTTGCGTTGGTTCGTGTACACTAGTGGTTGCATATGAGTCAGCATATCATGGCAGTCGTCAGTGATGCTGCTCACCCATGCAGGTATAATGCCCGTTGTTCATGTTGCCCTCATGACAGATAACCCCGTAGAGCTGGTACTGGCACTTGCGCCGGAACGCGGCGCTGGGGCTAGGTCGCCTGAACCAGTGCTTCTTCTCTACAACCTCTGAACATTCGCTCGAGACTCTGCGATGACGGCCTCTATCGTCGTGATGGTCGTCGATTGCGACCTCCCTTTCGTGAAGTGGGATGAATGGCGGAGGCGCCATGAAGGGACTCATGTCCAGGAAGAGCGGAAAGCTAACTTTGTCATCGAGCTTCTTGAGATTGTTGAATGATCCAAAAAGGGACGATTTGGAAGTCTGTTGGAAGCGTTTGAGGTGCAGCACCATCACACTTGGCAGTGACGAAATAAGATAACGCTTATGCGCACGCCTTGCAATATATCTTTGCGCCCGAGGTGGCAGCAACAAGGTGGGTGTACCGGCCGTTGCCAATGGTATCGAAGGAGTGCGAGTCTCGGGCGTGAAAGTTATTGATCTTGCCTTATCGCTGGGATGCCCGTCATGACTGCGCTCAACGCTCTTGGCTGTTATCGGGTCGGCACCAGCCAATTCTTCTTCGTCTGCTTCTGCGCCGTCGCCATCGCTGATCCGACTGGACAGGGACGCTCCGGAGGAATCTAGACCGTCAGTCCCTCGGGAAGATGTGATGCTAAGATTGTGCATTCGAGCCACGGGTGCATCGCTGCTTGGCGAACTTTCAGACTGCGCTTCTGCAGCTAGTGCTTGTTCGAGAGGGGATGAGATACCTCGCGAACCATGCGATGGCGGCGGACTGGAAGAAGTAAGGACGATCTCGGGACCTTGCCCTGCGGATGATTCTGGAGCATCTCCGTCTGAAGCACCTTGGCCGTCGCGCTGAGCTCGCTTGGTAGCCAGAAGACGTCTATTCATGGCCACCATGTCCTCGTCACCTTCCTTCCTAGTATGATTCCTGTAGCTCGCTCGCGGCGTTTCGTCAGTGTCGTGTAATCCTAGCATGCCTGGCCTGTGTTTCGCGGCATTCTGGTGCAGTATGGCATCATCGCGAGATTTGGCTGCCCGTCTCCTACCTATCTGAGCGACTGCTTCTGGGTTCAGCAGTTTCCAGCACCGTCTGCACTGAAAAGCATTCTCTCCTTCCAACACTTCCACCGACGTAAACTGCATAAGACAGTTGTAGAGACCAGTCGTCATGCTGTCGTGGGATGCATAGGCCGGTTCTGATGTTGGCTGTCCATGCGAGCTGGATCCAGGCGGATGCGAAATTCGAAGGCCAGCTAAAGGCGATGGACCGGGAACTTCGGCGAACAGCTTGCGGATATAATCTTGCTGTTCCCTGGAGGGTCTGACCAGCAAATCTTTCGAGGATCTTGTACTGCTCTTTGTATGGCGAGAGGCTGCTGTAGTCCGTGTTGCATCGCTTTCTGTGCCGCTAGTCATGCCTCCTGTCCCACTTGTACGCCTTACGCTTGAACTTCGCGAGACTGACGTGGTGGCTTCGCCATTTGAGGCCAAGTTGTTCGAGACGGATGGGGACGGGGACAGAAAGCCTCTAACCGTGTTTGCGCGAAGGAAAGCGGGGTCCAGACTCTTCCGGCGCTGTACCTTTGCGTTCCTCTCGTTGTCGGGATCAGACGGCTTAAGTTGACTGCCGGATCCAGGACTATTGCCTGAAGAGCTGTGCGAGTCTTGCCGGCTAGGCGCACTACCTGCATTATGAGGCTCGATGTCACTTCCTTCGGTCTCTGAAACAGAAAGTATCGCGGTTGGAGCGCGCGGTGCCATTCTGGGCCTAGTGGTATTTGCGTCTTTATCGTTGCTCGAAGCAGACTTATTCGCAGACGAAGTGCTCAGAAATTTGCGAAGACGGTCCCGCTACTCTTCGTGTCAACAGAGGCGCAACGAGCTCTACAGGCAGGACTCACCCTTCTGACTTTACCATCATCGCCCTTGATCGGCAGGGATATATCGAGGAAATCCTCCTCAATGCGATTGACGCCTCTGCACTCCTCACATACTATCACACTGGCGAGCTTGCCTCCGAATATAGTCTCGATAAATGGAGTATATCTAGATTCTGGCTGATGCTTCTTGGCTAGGCGGTATGTGGGGTCCTCGGCGAGCAGAGATTCAGCTTCAGAAGTCTCCATATCATCTGAGTCACTCTCGCTGGAGGTTGCATCGCTGCCTGCCGCCTTGCGACGCAATTCCTCGGCCACACCCTTCCGCCGCTTCTTCTTTGTGGCCTTACTTTTATTGTTTGTCGCAGGCTTGGCCTTTTTGATGAGCTGTCACAGAGTCTCATTAGCATGTATGACATGGAGCTCTCATGGCAGGCATACGTCGAATTCCTCCATAGATACAGCGTCTAGCAGGTATCTTAAAAGTTCATGTGCGTCCATTTGGTCCCACTCGTTCCAGTCTTCGTTCTTCCGGTTTCTGCTCAACATGCATCAGCATGCGGTGCACTCGAGTACAAGCGCGCAGAGTCCACTCACAAAGCTTTCATCAAGCTCTTGACGCTGATTGCGCCAGGTTTTCCAGACCACAGTTTGACCAGGGTACTTGCCAGAGCAGATGATCTGTAGGTTGATTGCGAATCAATGTTGAGATGTAGTTTGATCAATTAAGCACGGTCGAGAAGGGTGTGCACCGGGAGGCACGTTGTTTGCGGAACTCATTCAGCACTTGATGACGACGGGCATTTCTATATTATGTGTCACGCACAGAGGTAAAGCATCAGGGAACGGGTTCTCTTGCAGTAATTGCAGACTTGGGCTGGTTTCGGCTGTCGGAGTTGCCAGCGGGATGCTGAAGTCTTCTTCCACGTTCTTGTTGGCTGCCGGAGATGTGCTACCAGGTCTTGGAGATGCTCCATCACTGGCTGAGCTCACGCTGCCCCGTCTTCTGCCCAAAACCAGAGCCTTGTCGGCTCCGGGATATTCAGCCAGCGCATCTCGAAGCGGCCTTGTTGCGCCCAGTCCTTGCAGCACAGAGTTCAAGTAGCAGGAGTTTCCCAGATTGACCTTGTCATTATTGATGCCAAATGTCAGCCTGAGTTCTTGCCCCTGTAGGTACAGCCTTGGGTCGCACAATGCCCGGATTCGTTAACGGATCTTGCTGGCTTGAGCTGGCATAATTGCTGGACGCTGCATTGCTCTTCGACTTGCTCTTGAACATAACACGTCAAAGGCTGATGAGATTCCAGCCTTCGTTTGAAGAGATAAGCAGGGCAAAGAAAGCCTAAACAGTCGGTTCCGGGGACACGTGTGAATCTGGACGGTGAATCGTCAAGAACGACTTGGAGTCCCAACAAGCTATCCTATTACACAACAGGGACTCCCCTCGTCCATGCCAGCATGCCCAAGCTCGTCCGAACCAAGGCGCCGACAGCTTTCGTTTCATCCAGCTGTGCAGATAGAAGCTCCCGCAGCGCATCCTGTAGCTCACTCGAAGCTCCTCCATCTACAGCCATGCTGTCTTCGCTCTCGTCTCCTTCCGTCTCTACGAGGGCATCCGCATGGACGGACAAAAAGACCTTTAGAACAGCCTGAGCAGCTTCGAAGTCACGCCGAGAGTACAGCTGTAGAGCCATAGCACGCATGAAGAGAGCCAATTGAGCCTCAGTAGACAAAGACCGAATCTCCAGATCCAGAGCGGAAGCAGACAAGGCGAAAAGGGCGGAGAAGAAAGCCAGATCTGTTTTGCTTGTCAGCGACCCGCACCCAAGAGAAAGCAGCAGACATACGATAATTGTCCGCTCCGCTCTCAGCTTGCTCCCTCAGAGCTTTCACCAGAGCACTTTCGACGTTCAAGCCTCCAAAACCAAGCCGTCTTTTCTGGTCACTCGTCTCATCTTGCTTCTCCTGCCCCAGATCAAAGCGCAATTCCGTCCCACCAAGCGTAGGCAGGAAGAAAGGTGCATTCTCAGGCTTCTTGGGAGGCTCGACTGGCTTGTTTCGTGCTTGAATAGTCTCGAGGTTGAGCAGTGTTGACCATTTTGATCTGGGCAAGAGAGACAGAGTGACGAGGTCGCCTGCCAACTGCGCATCTACAGAATCGGAGAATTGCGGATATGCGCCATTTGCATCGATCAGAGATTGGTCGAGTGCCGTCAAGCCTTCGACGTCGGCTTCGTCGGCAGCCAGTGCGGGAAGAAGACCTTCGCGTCCTTGCAGAGACAGTACTTCATCTTCATCTATGCTTCGCATCTGAACATCCGCGAATTGGGCGCGGTTGGTCCTACGACAAGCGTTAGATCTGACAACTTGGGGAAATGTAGTCCGAGGGTTACTCACCACAGATACACACCGACTGCATCAACGTGACCCGTAGCTAAGAACTCTCCCGTAGGTGAGAAAGCAATACTTGTCGCCACGCTTTTCGTCCTGAAGACGTCCACCAGCGTTCCAGTGGGGATATCGAAGGTTCTTATCAGACTATCTGTACTCGTGCATACAAGCCAATGCGAATCTTGCGAGAATGCCTGCGACTACTGTCAGTACTCTGCCCGCCGTAACTTTGTTAAGGAGCTTACGAGGTCGACTATTCTGCCTTTGAAGCCGGAAAACTCTCGCACAATACGCCGTGTTTCGATATCTACTATGCGGACCATAAGGTCTTCGCAGACGCATGCAAGTAGGTTGTTGTCCCGTTGAAGCATGGTATACTCGATTCCGGCAGGCAGGCGGGTGGTTGAGATATGCTTGCTCGTGTGGAAGTCAAAGAACTGGCATCGGAGTATTGTCAAAGTCAGAATAGCATTGGTGCTGTCTTTGTTGATTTGCTTACGTGCAAGTCACCAACGAGGGTCCCCACGACCAAAGTCGTGTTAAGCGAGTCCGTCTCCAGACCGCTCACATGCTTGCTTCTCTTACTGCTTGTCGACATTTGCGGCGGGAGCATGAAAGTTCTTCTCTTGATCCCACTCTGTAAATTCCACATCTCGACATTTTCCACCTTTTCGTACCCCACAAGACCGAAGTTCCCGCATGCTGACACTACACAAGCCGTTGCTCTTCCCACATCCTGTTTCGGGACGAGTTTCCGTTTGCCAATGCGTTTGTCCTGGACGCTCCATGTCCTTGCGATAATCTCGTCTTTGTGGATAGTGACGAGATCGTCCCATTCTTTGCGAGCTATGGACCCGCTGCCTGTCCCACTGCCTCCTTGTCCAAGCTCTGGAAAAGCCATCCGAACGATGGGAGACGCTTTCAAGTCCGTCAATTGTATCGTTTCTTTCCCCAGCTTGTTAAGCGTAGCTGTGACGTTGCCTTGGGATAGCTCGGTCGACCGCGAATCACGAACAAGCGACGTATACCGAATACTTCGATCGCCGGCGGAAGCAGTCAGAAGTGTCTTGCCGTCACTGCCGTAGAAGCGTAAATGGGAAGGAGGGGAGTGATGGCCAGCTCGCGACTTGAGCAAACGAGGGGGGGAAGTGGGCGTATCGAAGAGCCATTGCTGATAGACGGTCTCAGTACGTGCATATTTCAACTGTGGGTAGATCAGAAGCCTACTCGTATGGCATTGTCGCTACCTGCGCTGACCAACACTGGCTGACCGGGTATGAACACCAAGCCATGTATACTCCGCTCATGCGCTTTCCTTGTGACAGAAGCGAGTACACCGCCTTTGTCCAAGTCCCAGAATGCCAAGTTGCCTTCAGCGTCCGAAGACGCCAGAGTCTGCGCGACATTGTCTGTCCGGAAAGAAAGAGCGGTGATTGGGTTCTTCTGTGTCGGATTGCTGGTAGTCGTCGTGAGGTGCAGTAGCAGCTCGCCTACTCGGATGTCGAAAAGAGCGATGCTGCCGGTCGCATACCCCAAAGCGACAACATCGATAGCCGGGGAGTGCACAATGCATGTTATAGCACCCGAGTAGTGCAGAGGAAGTATTGAGCCCGCCTCAAACTCGTGGATAAGCGTATGTGTTGCGACATTCCATAATTGCAGGTGCCCTTCTTTCGAAGAGACGAGTACCTTATTGAGGTATGTCGCCGGATGCAGAACATTCGTTGCAGTGAAATGGTCTGCAAACTCGATGGTAGAATGCAAGCTCGGCCCGTCCTTTTTGGACAGGGAGAAAACATAAAGAGTCTTGCCAGTAGCTTCAAGGACACATGCGTAGGTCCCGAAAAGGGTGATAGCACTGAGTGTGATGGACGCAGATGTGGATGAAGATGTGGAAGTAGCGTTGGGAGATGCGACTGAAGCTACGTCGAAACTTGCGACGACTTTTCCTCGAGCATACTGGTACAGAGTCGATCCAGCTGTCGCATAGACGTTATCGTTGTCTACTGCCAATGCAGTGATAGGGCATGGCGTCTCTGGGCCTGCATTATACATTGAAATCAGCTTTTTCTCTAGGCCTTTTGGGACAGTTTTCCGGCGCACCGACAAAGAGGAGTCGCATAGATCCAGAGATGTCCCACATGGCCCAGCTGCTGCCGGTGCATGATATGGCAGTGACGACGGGCTTGCTGAGGTCTTTGCTGCTTCTCGTTTGGATGACGGGGGCTACTCCATTGGTGATGATCCCCAAAGCCCGGAAAGGCGCAAAGAGCTGGCGATTGACTGGCTTTAACTTCTGCTTAAGGCGCTTGACTGTCCGCTGCTCTCCTTCTTCTTCTTCCATGATGATTTGCATTGATGGGATTGTAAGGCTCAGGGTTAGGCAGACTTCAAATGGCCATTAACACCGTCCACAAGGATGAGGATACAGACAAACCTAACAACAGCAACAGAGGAACACTCGTATTCCTGGCCTCTTTGGGCGTCACCCTGCTCTTGACTGGCGCGACCGGCAGCAGGCTCTTGAAACGCGCAAATCCCAGCAAGAATGTCGTGAGCGTACCCAAAACCCGGTCAAGTCTTCGGGAGATGTTTGCTAGTAGCCAGAATGCCTCCCAAAACTCCCTTCGTCCCATAGACTTCCGCTCAAATCCACACCTCGTACCCTCCACCTCTGCCAAGGTCGCTTCGCAAACACTAGACGATGTCCCAGCTGCTGCAGCTCTGTCATCCACCGATGACCCTATGCTGGATGCAATGAAGGATGCTGTCAAGGCGTTTGGACTCGCAACCTTCCTTGTCCTGGGGTCGGTGGGCGTCACAGCATATGCTATAGCTTGGAGAGTGGGCGCGACCGATGTTAGTCAGCACTGCCCTCTAGTTCCGTACTGACCGCTGATGCTACTATAATCTAGCTGGAATCATTCATGGCCAAAAGCAGGACAGAGCTGTTCACGCCCTGGGCCGACAAGCTTCGGCCAAATCTACCTGCATGGCTGCAGCAGACCGAACTCAGTAGTGAGGAGGAGCAAGAGATTGCGAAAGAGGAGGACGACGTCAGAACTTGGATAGCTAGGGAGGGTTGGAAGGATTCGCTGCATGAAAACAAGAATGCGGTATCCGCGGGACGCGCAACTTGAAACAGCGGTCAACGACTCAATGAAAGCCTCGAGCTAATGGCGCGGGACGTGTTGCGTACTTCATTCGCCGGCAAAGCCGGAGCACGACCACGAAGATCGACCTGATCCATATCGGACCAATCTTCGGCTGAGCAAGACAAGATTGTATAGGGCATAGACATAGTTTCAGCCTGCATAGCTGCCAACTAGAGCTTTCTTAGCGCTCGTCAAGCCTTCACGACTTTACACCACTTTTCAAGAGGAGCGCAAAGGAGACGTCTGGGTGCGAAGGAGACTTTACCCTGTAGTAGCCAGCATGCTTGAGCATAATCGCCAGGCTCAGCATTCGCTTGTGTGACTTGACTCTGCTGGGTAGCTGGTATTCTCTGTAGTTAGGTATCCGCATCTCCCTGAGATAGCTGCCCTGCAGGGTGTTACTGTTGGGCTGAGTGATGGTCCTAGGATACGTTCCGGGTAGAAGCATCTACTCCTCATCGATGTTGCAAATGCTGGTCAACCAGCGCTCGTCCAGCTGTCCCGTCGGACCAGAAACTACCTCTTCTTCACGTCAATTGCTTTATATAACTAGAATCTAGAATAGATACAAGCTTGCATTATTGCGTACTGCTACTACTTGGCGTCTGTGCATTTGGGGTTGGCCTACTACTGCTGCTTGATCTTGCATGCGAAGGCGCGCTCGTCTTTGCTGAAGTACTTCCAGGACTCGCCGTCAATCCTGATCCTGGTCCTTTGTCCGTCCGCGCAGTGAGGAGGCTCTGGAAGAAATTGGCGAGAACTTCATTCTGCGGAGCGCTTCCTGCGCTGCCAGACGGTGATGTTACAGGAGGGCTGAGAGGCGATAGATGTCCATTGACATTGCTTTGACGAGAGGATTCCCGTCGAGTCGATGGTGCGCTCGTCGTGCCTGTCCCAGCCAATGCGGGCGACGGTGCATCGCGGGCAGTCTCTAGTGCTTTCTCGACGGTTGGAAGGGACAGCGACGTGCTTGCCATTGGACCGACAGTACCACTGAGCGGCGTGCCGGCCTGATATTGACCGGCTAAAGACCTTCTGTCGTTACCTTGGGAAGCGCCTTCTCGTGGGTTGCCAAAATTTTGGCGCTGCATTCCTGCTGATGCACCTCGTTTCGCTGCTTCTCGCGATAGAATCTCATAGTGGATCTTTAAGAAGTCTTGCTCGTCCTGGACTTCAGTCCGAGAAGGAGCTTTCGGCTATCGAATAGAAGTCAGCTTTGCGAGCATATTGACATTCACGTGTAGGGCGAGCTTACAATAGCAGCCGCGTCTCCGTCGCCGACAGCTTTCGCATAGCTCTCTACAGCGTCTTCTGTCCCGTCATTTCCTTCATCTGCCAGTGTGCCCATTGTCTTGTTCCAACTCGCTATCCACCGAGCGTACTCGAAGCCCTCCCGCAGAACTCGTATCTTGCCTATGCTGTCCCACCCAGTCGGGACCAGAAGTTGCTCGCGGTCTATCACGTTCGCGCGATATTGATAAGGCCTTGAAGGTGCATGCACGTCTGCTGAGGAAGCAGTACGGCTGAAGAGCCTGTGCTGCAGATAAGACCGTAATTTGTCGAATGTTGAAGGGTGAAGGGCGGATGTCGAGAAGAGGGCAGAACCGTCTAGCCAAATTAAGGGAGTCAGTTCGGCGTGCGCATCTTTGATACTGCTCAAGCTCACGATGTAAGCATATACTCCGCAAACATTGCTGCACAAAGTCTATCTGTTCTTCCGTGAGGAGGGCGTTTCTTTCAAGAGCTGTTATTTGATCAGACTTTCCGAGGCATTCATCAGTTTCTCTCGTCCTGCAGGTATTCGCTGATCAATTAGACTGACCTTTGTGCACACGACTATAGTCGCTATTCCCAGATTCGCCGCAAGACTGCCATCGGGAAGTGGTAGTTTCTCCGTAGGTGCAGATGCAGAAGTAGAAGCGACACTGCTTGCTGCTGGAATACCACTGCTGATATTGCTTGTCTCTGCCCCTCTAGCAGCAGGTTCTTGATAATTTCGGACCAGATTCTCGACTGAAACGACAACCTCAGAATGGGCAGCTTGACAGCGTTGGCTTAGTACGCACGTCTCTCCTTTGCTTCAGTTATCCAGTAGGCGCCATCGTTGCCTGCTTGTTCGATCTCTTGCGCTCGCTTCTGCAATGCACCGAACCATTGCCGTAAACGGTTTATGAACTCCCACGGCCGAGTCCAGTCGAGCACGATGATAGCCAGTGATTGTGTCAAGGAGTCGGTATCTAACGTCAGAGAGGCTAGACTATCGAAGGGCGGAGTGTCGAGACGCGATGTTACGTAAACAGATACTTGGGAGGAGGGATCTGGTAAACCAGCATATTCGCTTCAGCATTCTATCCTCTTGTATATGACATTTCTGGTCAAGGCCCACCATCTTCTGCAGCATCATCGAGGGCCATGTACTGAAAGTTGACCCCTAAATTGCTAGGACCAGCAAGGCCAGGTGTATCGTTTCGTCCGTCTTCTGTCCTGTATACTGATGCTGATAGGCTATCTGCATTTGTTGCCGGGCGTTTGCCTTTGCTGTTCCTGCTGCTTGGTGATTCCATAGCGCGAATCAAGGTACGTTTACCAGACGAAGGTTGGCCTGCATTGTGAATCCAGCGTTAGGTTACCGTCCAATATTTCGCCTGCAGAGTATGTTGCTGCATTCACCCATCACGACGAGCCTTTTCGCAGGCGCGTGCTTTGGCCGTGCTCCAGCGCCATTGACGGTGCTGGCCAGGATGCTGGACCACAGCCCGCCTGTCGAAGTGCCGCTACTGCTACTTGATGCATGCTGATTCTCGATGTTGGATGTGCTCGCGCTGGCCGCGTTGACGATGCTCGACGAGCTCATGAGGACGAGGATTTATTGACAAAGATCAACCAACTACCGTTTTGGCTTGAAAGTGTCGAAGAATCCTCATGGACCAGCTGCTCAAGACGGCGCAAAATGCAAGATACCCTGTCGATATGCGTTGGTGATCCTGGGCTTTACTGACGCTTGAAGCGAAAACAAACGGTCATGTAGGCGTCAAGTGCAGCACTTCTGGAACATCTGACCTCGGCAAATGAGCTGGGACTATCGCAAGACGCTGTTGTCACACTCAAGGACTCGCGGTACATGCTCAGACACTCCAGCTGCTGGTCATAATGCCTGATTTCTACCTCTATGATAGCAACGCGCGCGTGTCGGCTATTTACGCGTCCGAGCTGTCAGCAAATGATAGGACAGCCGTCTTTGATCTCTTCGAAGCAAACATGAAGTCCCTGTATGCTGTACATCTAGACATTCTACTCCCGCTAATTCCAAAGTCACGCCAGCTACGTGGGATCGTCTTTAGGCTGGGATCCTATTGCAAAGAGAGCCGAGCTGTTCGACAAAGAATCTCGATTCCTCGTCGTGCGCAATAGGGAGTCTGGGGATTTGGCTGGCTATACGATGTTCAGATTCGACACGGAAGAAGATGCCGAAGATGCTTTGCAACCTGTCTTATACTGGTCAGTCTACACTTTCTCTATTGTGCATACTCGCGTCCTGACGCGGCAGTCTCTCTCAGCTACGAGCTCCAAATATCACCTTCGTATCGAGGCCAAAGCCTTGGCAAGCTACTCATGAACTGTCTGGCAATCCTTGCTTGCAAATATTCCATGCTCAAAGTCATGCTTACCGTATTTTCAGGTATTGACTCTACCTCGCTGCGCGTAACGAGCATGACTTCTAAATTGTGAGACGCAGCAAATGCATCAGCCCGGACCTTCTACAAGCACTGCGGCTATTCAAACGACGAGATCTGTCCATCTTTGTATGTCGAAGCTGGCGATCCTGTCCCAGATTACGAAATCTTGAGCAAGGTCATAACGGGACATGCAAAGAAGGCCAAAACCAAGAAAAAGAAGAAGAAGCGGAAAGCTTTAGAGCAACAAGGGACAGTTCAAGTTGATGTAGCATGATGTAGCATGATAAGGCAAGCCGGAACAACGCTCTTTTAAGTTATGAGAATCAAGACGATCGGCTGCCAGGACAGACGAACAAGTAAAACCAGATGGATTTATAGACATCATCTGATGGCAGTGAGAGCCATCGAGATGACGATGGCGTTACTGGCGGTATTCGAGCCTGACTAAGTAGCCATGCGAGGAGGTAGATCTGCTTCTGCACCAACAACACGTAGGATGGTCACGATGCCCAGCAAAGACCTCTTGCTGATGACCCGCAGAGGTACGTTTCCTTGAGCCCAGAAGCTCTTTTCGACTTGCGGAGTGGACATCTTCCTCATTATGGTCTTTTTCGTCGAGGCATCCTTGATCGTCCGAATATAAGCTTGACCATGGCCTCCCTTTGACTGCCATTTGACAACTCGATGAGGCAGTACCGTCTCGAAAAATACTGCTAGAGTCTTTCGAGCGAAAGGCTTAGCATCCGTGATCTGGGCTATTGTGTCCCTTCCACCCGTTCGATCCAGCTGGACGCGCACCCGAACAAGGCAGTTATCGTGAAGTAGCCGCAGGTCTGAGCGTACGGTGGCAGAAATGATAGGCGAGGGTTGATAGTTTCGATCAGTGTCTGGGTCCCAGAATGAGATTGAAGAGGTTGATCCAGTCAGCATCCTCTTGTATGTCTGCCTGACCCGCAAATCCTTGACAATCAACATTGTTTCTACAGCGTGTGCATCTGGCTTGGTTTGGCTGGAGACGCTCATGGCAGAGTGGTCAGTCTTGGTTGATGCCAGAGAGCGTGAAGGCATGATTTATCCTCCCTTGCTGTAAGGTCTACGGCCTCACTACGATGACCTTTGACCGTGTCACAGTCAAGGGGAACCGGAAGAGGGGCGGTCCATGAGATGTCAAGGCTCCGAAAGCTGAGGAGTGCACAAAGCCAGCGTCGATGGTGATAAGGAAGCTTACGCTCTTCAGAGCCATGCGATGCGGACAGAGTCTGATACCGGACTCTCCGTCTCGCCAGCTTTGCACAGCTCCAATTCCTCCTCGTGCTCAAGAGGAGATCTTGGCCATGTTTGTCGAGCTGCATACGGTGGAGGATCGCCTTGAAAAGCCACGAAAGCCATTCGTTGCCTGGAGCCGGGACAAGCTGAGAACGAGTTTCGAGAATCGAAGCAGGAGGGCAGAGCTTCTCCTGCCATATCGTTCGAAATAGTGCCCCAAGTCTTAGTGATCTCTCAGCTCCTCCTCACAGAAGGTCGTCGTAAATTATGTTGAAGGCGGTCAAACTTTGGCTGTGTAAAATGTCATATAGTCCGACACTTGCTTTGCAGCCCGCTTGTAGACTCTAAATCGTCTCTTGTCAGCAACCCTGTTCTAGGAGAGTGGCTTACACATTGATTACAATGCCAGACCCGCATCCGGCTCGCAATCTTGGTAAGTGCTGCCATGAATACGGCCATCAATCTGCACCTTCGTAATGCAGTCGACCCTAGCGTATGAAGATACATACTTGGCGCTACACCAGCCTCGAGATGGACGAGCACTTGCAGCTTACCACGAGCGTCTGTTTAGGGGCCCCTTGTACGGAGATCCCGATGGCTCCGGAAGAGAACTACTATGGGCACGAGCAAAGTTGCTGTATAACGTCTGTGAGTAGTATGACCAAAGGCCAGAGATAGCTTGTCAAGGTGCGCTGATCAGGCTCTAGCTTGGATCAGGGAGCGCATACAGGCCTTGCCAAGGGTCGACCAGCAGGTTTTACGTCAGCTAAGAGACATCACGATACTCAACGGTTTCACGATCACGCAAATTTGGATGATTGCTAACAAAGAATTTGGACGATTGGGTCGAAGAGATTTGATATTCAAATGGACCGACTTTGCTCGACTGATGCGAAATGCCGGCTGGCCGTCCCCAGTCACTGAGGTTGTGCCAGCATCCCGCAGACCTCGGCAATCCGATAGAGAGGCACCAGCACCTCCGCGAAGATCGACTCGACTTCGAAATGCCAATTCTAGGCAACGAAGCTGATGAGGTAGTGTGCTCAATTGCGCATGTAGCCAGTGCTTTCGGTTGGGCTGAGCGGAAGCATGTTTCATCTTCACCCGTTAAGTCACGCCTTTGCACTGTTCACCGTGCTTGAAGCGCTTGCAACTTGGCTTACGGTCCCACGATATGGGCCCCTGATAGTCACCGTCGACCTAGATGCAGTCGGTGCTGATTGCTGGATCTTCGCCTTCTGTCCATGCTCAAGATGTCAAAGCTGGAGCCAGCCAGAAGAACGAGCACAGTGCCCCCAGCACCACTGGCAAGGATGCCAGCGCAAAGTCTGCTCTTGCTCGAAGTCTCACTGGAACGCTAGCCTTCTACTTCAAGCGGCCTGTCAGATTGTTCAGGTTCGCGAGGTCGCTCGGTTGACTGGGCCTTTCGCGCTCGCAGGCCAGCTTCCATTGAAAGGCCGCTGACAGATGTGCTGTATGTGCGTTTTGCTGGCAGACCTACGCGTGTCTCAGCATGGACGGCGTTTAACGAAATGGCGAAAGGCAGCAGCAAGGGCACGTCGGTCGACCGACACTTCCTAAGATCTGTTATAGCAAAGCAAGGATGTGAGCAATCTCCACACCTCTACAGTTGCAGCTTCTAATGCATGATATTGGCAGGGTTCTTCTTCGCTCGCGAGGCCCTTCCGCCGCTGCTGCTAAACAGCATTGTCGGATTCACCTTGTTCTCGACTTACACGATCACCGAGAGCATGCTCAAGTACTCATCGGAGGGATATGATATATCGCCATATGCTATTCCCTTCATATCTGGAGCAACTGCTGGCGCTGCACAGTCGATCATATCGAGCCCTCTTGACAATGTACGGGCAGTCCTAGCTGCACAATCGCTCAGCACAAAAGGCAATCCGGTCAAATGGAATGGCTGGCGTGTTGTCGCTGTTCAGGCCATGTTTCCCAGATGGCTCACCAGCACTTCTCCGGTTCTCTCGACACCATTCACCTTCCTGTCCAACTGGTGGAGATCCAGCTGGAGTCTCTTCACGTTCACTCTGTTGCGGGATTCGCTGTAAGACCGATCCGCAAGCTTATCGAAAATTGCTGACCGCGTCCCTAGTGGTTTCGCAGTGTTCTTTACAATCTTCGAGGGCTCTCGCACGCTGGCGAAGCGAGCCGGAAAGGCTGTAGATAGACTACAAGTCCAGGTGGAGGGGCGGAGCCGTTCTATTGGAGTCGACTTGGAGCGACTTTTGGAAAACAATATGCTTGATCGAGGCTGGCCAGGAAGGGTGGTACAGGCGTTGGTCATTGTGCTCTGCGGTGTATTCGCAGGCGTGGGCTACGGATTAGTGGGAAGGCCATTCGACAAAGCAAGGACGATAATATGGAATGGCCTCGAAGACTGGGCAAAGGAGCGGCGACAAGAAGCCAAAGAGGCAGAGCAGCGAGAGGCTCAGCGCTCCGCAGTCCGTGATAATGCTGCAAAAATAGGCTCTCCAGCCATTGGCTCAATTCCTAAAACGCCATTTGTTGGAAGCAAGGGAGAAGCAAAGTCTGCACCTCTTGCGCTCTCTCATCGCAGCAGGCACCAACGGCTAGCGGCTCACGAGACCCGCCTTCCATTACACCCTCCTCGAATGGCGGAACCACCGAAACATCCTCTACGCAGGCCTTCGAGACTGCGCAGCTCGTCCGGAACTACTACAAAGAGCATACCGTCAGCTCTATCCTTACTTGGTCAAGCATATAGACGAGAGGGTCTTTTACCGATGCTTGGATTCTCAGCGGCCGCTTCCAGCACCCTGGGCAGCCTACTACCCTCTAAATCTGTCCTTTCAAGAGCACAATTAGCCAAATCATCACTGGGACGGAAGAAATCGCCATTGTCAACGCAAGGAACCCTGCAAGCTCTGGCAGAACATCCAGCTTTGGGTGGTACTGCCGTCTTCGATAACCTTCCACCCCCTTCAGACAGCTTGCTCAAACGAGCCCATCGTAGGCCGCGATCCTGGCGCGCTCAACCAGCACATAAGTCGACCTCTATCAGTGGTTCCTTCGCGAGGCGCGTGCGGAACAGGTTCAAAGGACGCCTAACTGTCACAAACGTTTTCAGGGTTATTCCGCCATATTGCGTTGGCTTTCTAGTCTACGCTCTTATGTCGGACGACTTCAGCAGATGATTGAACAACAAGAGCCAGCTTGTGATCACCACTTCAATGTCATGCGACGATTCCTCCATAAGCCTGATGCTTTGCCGCACGGCCGCCGGAACGAGCAAGAGAGGCGTGTTGTATGCTGCGTCGACGCATCTTCTGTGCAGTCATCAGGTTCATAGCCGCCTCGGCAATGGGTCCGACAGAGATCGGTCTCGGTCGTTGTGGAAGCGACCCAAAGTCGAAAGGCGGAGGTTGGTCCGGCGCATACAGAGCTCGTCGAGGATGCTGCCAGCTATTTCTGCTGCGAGTATGTCCTTTCGCGCCTAGGTCATCCTCTCCTCCGGACGAAGAAGTCGACGTTTCTGTTGAGGAGCGTGTGATCTGGCCCGGACCAGGAGTAGCAGGAGTCTCGGAGCTACTTGAATTAGATCTTGATGGCCGGGCTTCGGCAAAGCTCGGTCCCTGCCGTGTACCGCTGAGGGTAATGCATTTCGCTTGAAGACCGCCTTTGATGGTTCCTGTCTCTACACTAGGCAAGGGTCAGCTTTGTCGTCGATTGTGTTTATAGTGATAGCGTCATGCGACTCACTTATAGTCTACTTTGAAGAATTGACTGGCAGTACCAGCTGCGAAGACTACGCGTCCGGCGATACTACCGGCGCCCCTGATGCCGAGAGAGCTCGTCAGAGACTTCTTGGCCACTGAGTCCAGTCGCACCTACGATTCGATACACATGCGCGCTGCATTTGCCATTTCGGAGTTGATTTTGGGATGTGTCGGGAGCAGTCAAACAAGCAGACAGCGTACGTGCAGTAGTTTTCAGGACAGCAGCTTGGCTACTAGCCGATGATTTCAAAAGGATGTTACCCGTCCCTATGTCAGTCTGGACATAAGGAAGTAGATATTGAATGAAGGGGCCACGAGCAAAGGTGCTCGAGGCAGACCAGCATCAGCAAGGCCATAAAGCTACTTGATACAGCAGTATTGTTTCCTTCATGTATCGTATGTACCAGCATACCACACATAGAAGTCTCGAAACTATGGATAGCGGAAGCCAGTCCGAGTATAAAGCATGGAGAAAGACAGTGATTCGGTCGATGATCGGATGTCTTAGGATGCTGCGCTCATGATCATTCGGGAAGTGACCATCGCCCGCGTCTGCGTGTCAGTCATCCCAGCTTGGGGAACTTGCCTGCCCTCAAGAAATCGACGTCGCTGTGCATGAGGCATAAAGTTGCGAGTGGTCCTGCTGATTGGAGGTGGCTTTGCAGTAGATACTGGCATAGAAGCGTTTCCGGAGCGACCAGGGGGTGCCGTTTCTCGTCGTGACAGCGGGAGACTTGAGGTATCAACCATGTAGCTCACGGACGTCGCCTTACCCATAGAAACAGGCGGAGCCCACATCAATTTGAGCTTTTTGTCTTCGGCACTGCGAAATTGAGGACAGCATCAGATATGCCACACATATAGGAGCGCGTCGCAGTTCACTTGTAGTCTCCCTTGAGGCCGGTGCCAGCACCATAGAGCACTCGTTTAGTTACAACTCCCGCTCTCCTCAGGACACTGTGCACGGAGGCTACGTGTCAGTATGAGCGTAATCGATGGGACCGAAAGCTTACGATCCACAATTTGATGCCATCGTGGTCTGGCTATTGCATAAAGAGCATAGAGGCTATCTGAAAGCTGCAGCACGCTGATGCAGCACACTGGAGGGGGCGCGCCTTGAAAGGATAGTTCCGGGATAGGATGTCAAGCGAGAGGCATAGAGGGAGGTGAGAAATAAGCGAACTTCCGCGTATGCACGTCTCAGGTTGTTAGGCATCTGTAGCTAGTTAGCGGGATTGCGGTGGCCTCAGAACCAGGACTTTGGGGCTTGATCTTGCTTCACTTTCATCATCATCAGACATTCTGGGAAGGGAATTCTTGCAGTATTACGAGGATCATAAGAGACCTATCAGCCAATTCAAGAAGATTCAAGGCCTTTTCCTTAAGCAAGAATCGGTAGCACAACAAGCGTTGAAAGGTTTCAAGGCCAGGCACCTACCTGTGGGCAGCTTGAAGTATGGCAGACACGCTCAAGGACGTCCCAGAGTTCTTCGAAGTCGGTGGATGTCGCAAACGAGACCTTTCCGCGCCGTTCTTACGCCAATTCTGCGTGTCATCCAGGTCGACCTCGGCGAATCTATCCTCTCGCGAACCGAGTCGCTATGCAAGTCGCAGGGCTTCGCGATGAATAAAGCTGTGGTGGAGCTGACTATCCCTCTGTCTCGTGCTAACAGCGACCTTCCGCGAACTCGGACCGCCAGATCTATGCCATATCGTCAAAACTACAGGGCGAAGCGGTAGCAAAGACGTGAGTCACTCTGACCCGCAGTGCTGGCGGAGAAGATATCTGATGTGAACTGCAGGCCGGCTCGTACCACTACGTGTCCGGTGTAGATGCGTCCTCATCCGCGTCACTCGCAGCCTATATCAATTCCCTCACATACTCGCTCGAAGAGACGCCTGGATGGTTCAGTAGCAAAGGAAAGAGCGAATGGAAGATCCGCAGCGGGTGCTTCTGCTCCTTCAATGCCTTCTCGAGGGTAGACGTTCGAGTAGAGGTCAAGATTCCGGGAGGAGTAGAAGCGTATATCGTCGACCTTCGAGGTGAAAGGCATGCTCCAACAGCGGCGATATGGACAGAAGTCTACCTCTCGGCCCTCCTTAGGGCTATACTGTATGCAGACGACCCGAACTACAAGATCGCAGGGTACCGCAAGCTCGACCCGGTTCGCACCCTTGAGGACGAGGTTCGCTTTATGGCAGCTGCTGAGGCTTGCTACAGCAAAGGTAGGCTCTTCTAGGGGCCCCAGGATTCAAAGTACGCAGCTGACAATAGCTTGGAAGGCTGGCAGCTTGGGTCAGATCCAGAGATACAGGTCGCAACCAACGTCTCGAATCATTTAACAAGTGGTATAATGAAATACTTCGGTGACGCTGCACGCTTCGGCCCAGCTGTCAACCTCTTCGAAAAGCTAGTGATCAGAGATGGAGAAATGGCCAGTCTTCTGGCAAGGTCGTACCTAGGATTAGGTCAGTCGCCGTACAGCTATCCTGACAGGCGAGCGTATACTGAGGAACTTCTGCACAGACGAGGAGGTCAAAGCAGTCCAAGTTCTATACCGCTCCATTCAAGAGCATCCCCAAAGCTATCCCCTCTTGCATGTACAGTGCGATTTCCTGCGCAACAAGGTGCGGCATCATACTGTTCATGCTTGCTAAGCTTGGCTGATGGCCTGTATGATGCGCAGGGCAATACCGAATGGGCTTACAAACTCGCCAAGCAAGCCGTCAACTGCGCACCAAGCGAATTCGTGACATGGGCGAAACTTACAGAGGTCAATATCGAGATGAAGCGCTACGACGAGGCCTTACGGACGCTCAACTCCTGCGTCATGTTCACCTACAACGAGCGCGACCTGCACAGAATGCCGACACCGCAAAGGACACATCTACCCATCAAGCCCTACATCACTGACAGTGGGATATTAGCAAGTCTAGAGAACGGAGAGAGCGACAACGAAGCCGATCTGGCCCTCTTGAGACTACCTGCGCCCAGTCTGCGTGGAACTTTCAAGAAGGCATACGAATTGCTTTGCAAGCTGGTTGGGCAGATTGGCTGGGACGAGCTGCTTAGAACGCGTAGCGAGGTCTTCGTGATGGAAGAGGAATACAGAATGCAAAAACAACTTCAAGACGATGTGAGCGACGTAGGCGGCGAAGAAGCAGTACAAACAGAACAGCAACCGCAAGCAGACGATGATGCCAGTACGCGTGGATTACGTGAATCCACAACAGCCAACCTTCCTTCCCCGCAACCCAATGGATTCGCTGGAACGCCCAAAACACCCGAACCACCTGCATCACCCATACCAGAGATCCGTATCTCGAGGCATTCGGAAGACAATCCTTCTGCACCATCTGCACAATTTTCTGCTGCACCTCAAGTCCCGCCTGTCGAGGAGGTTCCTGAGGATGTGGATCTGCCCAAGAGCGACTTGAACGGTCCTGCTCCGGGTGTCGAAAAGCCCCCTGTGACACATCTTTCCAATACTACGGAGAGCCAGCCTAATGGCGGAGCAGAGGATATTGTAGAGCAGCCGTCGACAATTGCTGGACAGCCCCATACACCGGTTGAAGCCGGTCAGAATGCGACCGCTGACGGCACTGCGAGCAGAAAGTCCGGCCAGGGTTTCACGACTAAGCGGCTGTGCGAGAGGTGGCTCGATAACTTGTTCATGGTGTTATACGAGGTGCACCCCATTCCCCAGAAGTGAAGCAGCGGCTGAACATGTGTGCCCAATCCAGGACCTTCGAGTATACACGATCTGGCGAGCCGAAGTCGCACACTTCAAGACGCAACATCTGCCGTACCGCAAGACCGGCACAGAATGGGAAATACTGGGCGATCTGGCTCTGCGGCTGAACCATCGCGAAGAAGCCAAAGATGCATACCAGAGATGTCTGGAACAGAAATTCTCGGCCAAAGCTTATCTCAAACTTTTGGAATTCTACACTGACGAAGGAGATGTTCAAAGAGCGCTTAGTGCTGCCATCCGCCTGTCGACATACCAGCACAGATGGTACATGGAAACGGCTGTGAGTGTTTCCTTCTGATGCGTGCGATAATTTGTTGACCGAGCTTACGTTTCTTGTCAACCTTCAGTACCCTACTGCTGGTGTGTGGCAGCTGTAAACGTGTATCTCGGATGACTAGTGGCTGAGTATCTCTGTTGCCTTCTTTCGCAGTTGCCC
This sequence comes from Erythrobasidium hasegawianum, assembly GCA_001972285.1. NCBI lineage: Eukaryota > Fungi > Basidiomycota > Cystobasidiomycetes > Erythrobasidiales > Erythrobasidiaceae > Erythrobasidium > Erythrobasidium hasegawianum. The sequence continues at coordinate 401,118 of BCII01000018.1, forward strand.
AACAGATATATCGACTGATTCAGCGCGAGGGCGTATCAAAGATTTCCTACTCTCTAGTTTCGAGTAAGTTCCATACGTATCTATAGGCTCGCTTTGTCCTGGAGCCATTCTGATTCGCGTGGGCGCAGTGAACTTGCCGCAGCCGATCCTCAAAAACTGCATGCAGCCCTTGTTTGCATATGCGCAGAGTCTACAAATACCAGGCAGTGAATACTAAGGACCTGACCATCGCTTGTAACGATTAGACGAGTAAAGCGTAGTTTATTCAGTAGTACGATTACGATGCCTTCGGATGCAAAATCAGTAGAAGTCATACAGATCTCATAGTAAGTACATGAGATGCTGAGCGTAGATCGGTGTTGCTCCTAAGCGGCCTTGTCGAAGCTCCCCGCGAGCAGGCTTACTACTAAGTCTGCTCTCCGATCGCGGACATCCTGTATCGATCTTTCTTTCCCATAATCCACATTTTCTCCCGCCATATGGGCCTGATAGGCGGATCGTGAAAGAGTGCTAGCATGCTCTCTTTCAGACCTACGCGAACTGGCTGCCAATTGCGCAAGTTTATCGCAGCTCCCGCCCATCCACTTATACTTTCCAATACTTCGTATTCCTCCTCAAAGAGGTGCGGTTCGTGAGTGGTGCGATAATCGAAGTCCTCGATGCCCAAGGTGTGATTGCGCTTCGTGACCAACGCCAGCCTTGGTTCGATTTGAGAATCTAGAGCTCCGTTGACGCATGCATACCAGTCTACGCTGACCGTGGGACGTGTTGAATGGTGACCATCGCTGCTTTGTCGGCGAAGGATGTTGTCGAGTCTCAGCATGGCCTCGCCGCCAGTGTAGTTCCTTTTGGATACGTATGTAGCACTTAGGGTATAGAGGAGCGACGCGCTACAGACTAAGTGCAGAATAGCGCGGCCGGTCTTCTTGTACTTCACGCGACTTTCGAGGTGGGTTCAGCGACAGTCGGAAGTCCCGCTGGGCTTGCTTACATGTCGCTCAAGCCCTTCATGGCTGCCAGAGTCAGAGAGGGAATGACATAGCAGCAGAATCTCCATTCTTTGTGCCGCAGACAGCTCATCAGCAGCACCTGACCTAGCACCGGCAGTGCAACTTTCATAGCAATTCGCGAAGTTGCCATGGCGTATATTATCAGAGGATATGCCAGTAGCAGAATCTTGGGGAGGAAGACGAATGCATAAGTATGGAAGGGCAGGGTTCCGTACTCCGCACTTCGCCCCTCTACGACATTCCAGATGACCTGTGACAGCTCCGGCCAGATAAATCTACCCCAGAAGAACGAGTCTACGAGCAAGGTAGCAGCTATAGGTCGAACGAGTCAGCTGCAATTTGATCAACATTCGAGCTATCTACGCACCCATTGCGCCCAAGCTTGCGATAACTCCATAAGACAGGCCATCCCACAAGGTCACGCTACCGGATAGCAATGCTTGAAGAGCCAGCGGCAGCAGCAAGCCAACGATCTCCAGACGAAGGATGATCGCCAAGGTGGCTAACAGAGCTAGGCCGCTCAAGACGTCAACAGAGGAAGCCCTGCGTGTCTTACGGACAGTAGGAAAGATGATCCAGGCCAAAGCTGCTTGTGCTGAAGTTGACGCCATTGTCAATCGTGATGCGGCCGCATGGGGAGTCGGAAGCAACGTACTTGCTCCAAAAGCTGCCATATTTGGCACTGCTCTGCCCATCCAGAACGGTAGGTGGAACTGCAGTGTGCTTAAGAGAAGGAAGTACCGCGATACTCTGGCTCCGAGTACGGATCGTGCCCGACGCGCTAGATAGACGAGAGAAGATACATTATAGATGGCCAATACCAGACGGACTGAAAAGAGAGAAGCCTCAGGAGCTTATTGGATCATGATCAGAAATAGCCTACTGCTGACTTGCTCCACGAAGAAGGTAGGGAGCGTCAAGCGGACGGCCAGGTAACGAAACGGCCTGGACAAGGCCGCAATGGCCGCAGGCCCGATGAAGGATCTCGGAACTGTCTGGAGCTCGGGAAAGGTAAAGTGGTTGTACTGAAGGAAAGGTCAGACCCTTGCCGACGTGACAAGGCAGGAAGCTTTTCGGCACGCGCCTTCGCAAGCTGAGCAGTATCCCAAAAATCCAGATGGATCAGATCGTATATCGTCTGATGGTACCACAATTCTTCACTGCCAGTGAACGGAACCAGGAATACATGCAGGCATGCGGTAAATATCAACAGGATTTCCAAGTTCCGGTGATGTGTTTGCCTGGGCATTTGATCTTTAGAATGGTCTATTGGACGTATGCATATGCTATTGCAATTCTGAGAGTGCGACTTCAAGCCTGCGTATTGAATTATCGTTTGGGTGCATCAAAGGGAAGAGCCAAGCGGAAGCGGGCAGGGATCAACGTGGCAGCATATGTGACAGGGACATAGTGCTGACGAGCCTAAGGCGGGAATTTCATGATGGGTCGTCAGGACTAGAAAGCGATCTTGGGGACTCGGTAACGTGGCTTTTCTTTCGCCATGCACAAGCCTCGACAGGTAGCAGTTGCGGTCCCGGTGTATCTTGCATCGGTCTCATCATCAGACTCGTCTTTGTCGTCATCTTCCTCATCATCAGCTGGTACATCTCTTGATATCCCGTCTCAGTTAGCCGGCGAAGGCGCACTCTTCCTCGTATGTTCAAGTCGCAAGCATCCGAATCGCTATGTTCTTCCAAAGGGCGGCATCGAACACGGTGAAACGCCAGTCGAGGCTGCTCTCAGGGAGGGATGGGTGCGTTGAGAGCGAAGAGGTTATTGCGCAAGTGAAACGGGCTGACGAATAATTGTGACCTTTTCTCAGGAAGAAGGTGGGCGCCGACGTCCTTCCTAACACCGCTGTAGGACCTTTCTGATGCCTTAATATCGCTAGCTGGCTTTCGTGGACATCACCTTTTGACGCTGGATCCCCCTATCGAGGACACGAGGCCAAGCAAGCCGGCGCACAAGAGTAGCGAAGTCCCGCGCGCAGTATATCACTTTGAACTGGTGCTAGTCACCCAACTGGAAGCTACGTGGCCTGAAGAGCACGAAAGGACTCGCAGGTGGTGCACTTGGAAAGAACTGCAAGAGCTAGTCGCATGGCGAGACGAGAATCCAGTAGGACTAGCAAGAGTGCCAGCCAGCCTATCAGATCTAGAAGAGCTGGCTAGAAAGGTCCGAACTCTGTAGCAGCAGATCCAGGCAGCGGAAGGGGGCACCGAACTCGCTCTCATGGACATACGACTGCCGCCTTTCATGTATTGATACATCTCTGCTCTCACTCCCTACTGCTTTACGAAGGTTAACGACAACAGCGGATACGTATATGATGAAGGGCTGCAGCACTGCGCATCCAAACCGCCAGATAACTATTTGTTGAATCTGCCAGCCATTGCAGCAACACGGCCACTGCCTTGTATAGGTGTTGAAGATTGCGATATCACGCTCTTGTGCGCGTCGATCCTGGCTCTATAGTCAGGCAACGAGTCAGTCCAAGTATATACGGCGATCGAAAGACTCACGAAAGATTAGCTTGTATTGAATCCCTGCGAACAGGGAAGGCATTTTTGGGCGGCGTTGCAGGCGGTAAAATCGCTTGTGATAGTTGCTGAACCGGCGCAGAGCTAGGCGTGTCCTCCTTGAAGTACATGCGAGCTGATGCTGCCGAAGGAAGAATAGCTGGTGCCGACTCTGCTGTCTTGCCTTGCAGGTGTTCGGGCTTCACGTCGCTTGTCACCTCTGCTGGAGATGTCTCAACATGTCCAGCTTGCGTGCTGGAATCGTCCATAATGCCATCGTACGGATCTTCGCTCATTACGCTCTGTCTGGATATGGAGGTATCCCCAGATATGTCTCCTGCACTTGGCTCGGGCGGAAGATCTCGTTCTCGAGATACTTGCCTATTTGCTTGCTGGTGCGACGGAGGAGTAAAGCTTCGTTCGTTGGGCCGGAACTTCCCAGGCGAGTCGCTAGTCTCCGACGGGTCACGGTGGCCGTTGGTGACACGAGTTTCGATTGAGCGGCCGGTTTCAGCTATCGACGAAGGCGCCGGCGACAACCTGGACGCATTTAGGCTTGATTGAGGCGCTAAAGGCAGACCGGGACCTTGAACGCCATTGGTAGCGAGGTCGAAACCCGGTGATTGTGGAGTTGTCATGCTTGCAGGACTTCTAGGAGGACTAGCACCGTGGACGGTCGAGTCTATCGACACGCTTTGTCGATGCCTGCGCGTTGCTCGTCTAGCCAGATTCATGAATCTGTTTGCTGCTCCACTACCGCTCAAAGACGTCGTGCTTGGCGATTTGACGTAGCCCAGGGAGCCGTCGGCTCTTTGACTGACGCCGTGCGGTATGTCATGTCCGAGGGGGCGATCACCGTTCGAAGCGGTTTCTCGGTTCGAAGGATGCTCATCAAGAGTTTCCTCTTCTTCCGTGATCAAGCTGTGTGCCATGCTTGCAATCGAAAGTGACTTGGAAAGACTGATCTGCCTTGTCTCACCACCTTTTCCCCTTACGAACAGTGAATTGTCGGGTACTCTCAAGGATGGGCTAGCTGAGCGACTATTGATGCCAGGGCTCGCTATCGGTGTTGTCATACTGATATTGCTTCGTCCAGCAGCACTTTGGCTCGAGCCAAGTGATTGGCCCAAGGAGGGCAGAGGAGGCAGTTTTGATGTCTTCTTCCGGACTGTACGCATGAAAGAAATCCTTCGAGAGGACTTGGGCTTTTGCTGAGATACATGCGAGTCAGCGTAAAGCATTGACCTTGGTTTCCGGCTCGTTAAGCTTACCTGACTGGCTTGCAACAGCATGGCCCGATACTCTGAGGGTACCATCTCCTCAACCAAAAACCACGTGTCTTCAGTCCGGCCGTCGGTGCCAGGTTTTGCAGGGCCGTCCATGCCTCGAGGGCGGGTTTTGTACTGTACGAGCGCCCAATTTGCTTCTTTCATCTCATCCCTAGTCCAGCCAGAGCTGCATAACACATCACTAGAGAAACTCATCAGTATGAGACTGCCGTTACAGGAAGATGGAAGCGGGTTACCTGAAAACTTCGAGGAAGTGGCTATCGATCTGAACATTACGCTCTTCTCTGGGAGTCGTTTCATACTGAAATGGCGGGAGGGCCTTCTCGATCCCTCTTGCTTTTTCTAGCATCTCGTCGCGATGCATGGGCGACAATATGCCGCCTTTCTTAGCAGGGTCGTCAATCAGAGGATCAAAAGCTAGATCTCTTGCGAGAAGATTGGTGAAGCCGTTTCCTTGGAAAGTCGTCCAGTCCATCGTTTCCCTTCGCTGCAGCCGCCTCGCACGCTCAGACTCTGTAGGCAGATGGCATAAGCACGTACTTTAGGCGATTCCCGGCTGAACCCGTACCTGTCAAGTCGAACTTTAACTTGGACTCGTCAGGAGGAGCAAAGCCAGAGTGCATGAAGGAAGACCATTCCTTCTCGACCACGCTTCCGAATTTCTGCAGATCTCCCTCGCCTTCTTCATCTGCTCCAGCCCGAATGTTCATCAAGTGTCTATACTGGTACGTGAAGGCGAAAGGAGCCACAGCTTCGGCTTCAAGCTTTTCACTGTCGAAGCTTGGGAAGGGTGAAATCATCGCCCAGCTAGCAGATCGCGGGACTTGCCAAGAGCTGTGCTACATTATTCAGCGATATTTTATGTGTAACTTAGCTGTGCCGTACCCAGCTGATGCGACAAGATTTTTTGAATAGAAGCGGACATGTCTGCGGATCCTGGTCACTGGAACGAGTTTGGAAGATGCGGGAGGTTTGTTCAGGTTGGTGGGCAGACACTGTGGATAGCTTTCGATAACTTCTCGGATCCGTACGGGAACAGGAGCAGGTGATCCGCCGGCCGTGTGCTGCATGGTCTGGTCCCGCATGAAAGCGAGCAGGAGATGCTCAGTTGCGTGTGAAAAGCGATTGAAAGCGGTATAAGTTTGTTCGAAGGTTCCATCGTCTGGAAGGCCGAAGAGGTAAGAACTGAATAATGCTGCTAATTTGCGTGTAGTGCAGCCATTCTTCGTTCTGAAATAACCCAAGTTCAGGTTGACACGCTTAAACGGCGAGTGCGCAACTCACGTATATGCTACGGCACTGCTCAATACAGAGAACAAGGCAGTAAGAAGGGCCGCCGTCTGCGTCGGCAGGAGATACAGCATATGTGTCGTTATATATCTGGGAGGAAATTCCTTTTCGCGTTCGCCAAAACGCCAACGTTCGTACGTTTCCCAGGAGAGGAAGCCTCTAGCGCCTTGTGCGTTGATATACCGTCCCAAAGCCCACTTGATCAGACCACTGAGATCGTGCGGGTTCGCAAAGCGAAGATCTACAGATAGGCATCAGGTACAGGCGAACAAAGTACAGGATTCAACACAGCATCTTACCACGGCGCCAAGCTTCCCGATTTCCAAGGTACGACCGAATGAGCGAGCATATGTTTTCGCAAGATATGTCGAGAGCCTAGCATGGATCGAATTTAGTAAGGTTGATGTCGAGTGGTGGAGGTCTTGCTCTGACCTGCGTCGAGAAGAGGAGAGGTGCTTCTAGACCTCGAGTCTTAATCTCGTATCCACATAGCCGGACAATCTCTTCTATCTGGGCTAAAGGTAGGTCGCATTGCGTTTCGATTGGCCAGTAGCCATAGCACAGCTATTGGAGAGGCACATAAGTGTCATTAAGCTCGTTCAGCAGAAGCGGTGACTATTCCATACTTGCAACTCTTCAGCCGGCGTGTTTGCCGACATGAGTTCAGCAGCTGGGATGCTTCCCGTGCTCATGCGCCTATGTACTTTTGCTCCAGACGTGTTGGACATGCTGGATTCTACATCCCGACTTGGCTGGAGCGGCCTGAAGTACGACTGAGAATTGTTCTTGCTTTGGTCGATCAAGAAAGCCGGCGAAGCGTTCGTCTGTCCGAATTCGTTCATGTCATCCTTCATGTACATTGCTGGTGAAGGGACTGTAGCATGTCGCGGTCCATGGCTGCCGGTCCTGTCGACTGGCAGCGGAGGCAGTCTACCGTCATGCAGCTTGCTCGAGGCGGGAAGGGACGCAGAGAAGTGGTTGTTTGCAAATGTATGGTAACCACTACTGCTGCCATTTGTCCCGGAAGATTGGCCATTGGACGTGGGAGGTGCGCTGCCCTTCTTGCGGCGTCCGAAGAGCGACTTCATCGTCTGAGGCTCGTGGTTGACCTAGAACTTGCGACTACCGAATCTTGAACCTTTTCTTGCTGATATTCTCGCTCAATCAGGCTGCAGGATGTCGTCTGTTCATGCTGCGAGCCAGCTCAGGCAAAGCTCGAGCCTTGCTTGCCTTGCACGAAGCCCGTTGGAAGAAGAGAAATGGCCGCCAAAGGATGTCAACCAGATAGTCGGACATCGAACTCAGAAGAATACTGCATCCATCATAGAGAGTAATGCCTGGCTTCGTATAGCCTTTCTAAGGCACTTTACGCGCTCTCAAAACACGGAATAACAACACGTGAAGACGACCCAAGGATACCGGAAGACCAGCACAGCTGCGCTCGCTGCTGCTGCATACTCGATGCGTAGCTCTCTCTTAGCTCGCAGGATGGGCAGATCCTGCTAGAAGGCGGACGAGCTCTGCAAGTGATTCGCGATCTTCTTTGAACGAGGCAAGCGTGTGAGCTTGATCCAGCGGCATCCACTTGTACGATAAGATCTCTTCTGGCTGAATAATGACAGCTGCTTCTGCATCCACCATGGCTGCCCAGACTACCACCTTCTTCTGCTTGCCTGTTCTCGGGTTGATGTAGGCTGACTCGAAATACGTGGAGTATGGATCGAAGGCGTGTTTGGTGATAGAAAGACCCGTTTCTTCAAGTAGCTCGCGGTAAGCGGCAGCCTGATAAAACAGCAAGGAACCGTGCCTCGTCAGAATTTGCATCAGATTTGTCATAGAAGAGTCGCGCATACGAGAGGATTGGCATCGGTCTGCTCAGCGTGTCCTTTGGGGAATCCATAGTCAGAGGTGGAGAGGCTGCAAGTTGACTCAGAAAGGTTGACTTCGGTCGCGCTTGATCACGCTCACTGCTGGATCAGCAGCACTTCAAGCCCGGCATCTGAACGCTCGCGAAGAGGTATAATGCCGTATGAGCGCTCAATATTGTCGTCTGGCCAAGTCTCGTACATTGCGGTAGTGTTTTGCACGGAGACAAGAACGGTCTTGCGAGGAACATGCTTTATAGATTCACAAAGAAGGATCATATGGCATGTAACCTCTACATCCTGTGCTTCCGCATCTACAAGGACGCGTGCTATGCTGATTTTCCATACTTGGCGAGTGGGTCGTGTCACGACTGTAGAACCAGCTTTCTCCTCCTGCGTCCTGGTAGTCCCATGTAAGCTCTTCTCCCTTTCTAACATCTCGAACAGCGAAAAGCGCAGGCATAGGCAGCAAGCTGCCGGTTTTCCGGATCGGTAGCATTAGGTGAGTAGCTGCGGGAGGGCAGGCGTGGTCTGTCGAAGACTGCCTCAGACAATACCTTGCTAGCTGGAGGTATACGTACTCATGAACCTTCCTACATTTCCGGTATAGACGGGATCAACGATCGTCTGCAAAAGCTGCTCGCTGCCTTCAGAAGTATTGATGTACTCTTTGATAGCGAGTATGTAGTTGCTCTCGGATTTCAGCTTTTGCTGATTCCACCTCTTCTGTGCTTCTAGCTTGCTGATTACTTCGCCAGCATAGATGCACAGAAATGCGCCTGCTGGAATCGCTTCCTCCGCGAACAGGCCAAAGCCTTTCTCGTTTGCCCACTGTACTTGGCAAAGCGTTCTACGAGCTCTATTAGCTGTGTCGGGTGTCGTGCAAGGCAATTCAACTCACTGAACTCCCGTTTGCACGACTCGATTTGCGCACTGGTCCGAGCACTTACAGGCCAGGCCGCACTCGTACAGAGCTAGCTTGGGAGGGAGTGCTTGCAAATTCATGCACGCGTGCTTGGAAGATGGATCGGAGAAGTAGAAGTAGCCTGCAAGGCTAGTCAGCTAGAACTTGGGGATTTATCCGGCTCGCGTACCAGAATCTTCAATACATTCGCAATCGCTTGTCTGGCACGACGAGTCGCATTCACAGCCTGCGTCGGGGTCCTCATCGGTCAGGCCATCGGGAATCTTCAGGAAGGGTTCATAGGTGAAAGTCGCCCGCAGATTATGGAGGGCAGCGGCTGAGGCATCGGACTCATCGGTGAAGACAGGGATGGAGACACGTTCGCGTCCGTTGGTGATGTCCGCTATGGCAGCATCTTGCATCAGCGTGAGGGGGAGAGTAGAGAGCGGATGAGGGGCAAGGTCACTCTGGGCGATGGTCTGGCGGAGGAACCCAGTCTTCCATCAAGCTAGTCGCTAGAATCTTATTGCTACAGAAGGCACACGCTGTCAAGCGTCACGAAAGCCTCACCTTTTTTTTTGTGTATATAGTCACCTTTTTGTGTATATAGTCGCGTTGTACAAGTTAATCTATACAGCGAATGAATAAGAGTGTTATACACTTGACTTGGATTTATGAAGATGAAGGTGCTGCATCAAGGCTAATCTGTTCGGTCAAGGTATCTATGTCTTTGTCTGTGATAGCGGGAAGGAGGCTGCGACTGAGTCGTCGACTTCTGATAAATGTGAAAAGGTGATGAATGGCGGAGGCGCGTCYGYACAGCATGCTCATGTCGTCTGGATCCATAATGTTTCTGTCCGCGAAAGCTCTCATGAAGCCGTCTCCGTATCCTCCGAYTGCTTTAATCAGTATTTCCTGTACTCTTCGACATCCTTCTAGAAGATGACTGCGAGACTCAGGCTCAGCTGAGCAAAACAGGCAGATCTTGCTGACGTTGTTCGGCCATTTCTCGCGATCTGCTGATGCCCACAGTGCAGGGGTGTTGAGCTTGCCTAGCAAGAACAACCGAAGACTATTCTCCAGTCCCGACGCTTCCTTGCTGAACTCGCATAGAACTTTCCATACGGTCTTCCATCTGATATGTGGATTCTGTAGCTCCAAGTGCCAGCTAGGTCTGCATATARTGCTAGTGACAATGTGCACTTGCCTATAGCTGTTGGCCGTAGCCGATATGGGATTGTCGCGTTTGCCATAGCGAGGGCAGAAGAATTGTAGAAGATCGGGGCATCTCCAATCTAGGAACTTCTTCTGGCTAAAAGTGACTAGCCAGTTATTCAGGTGTCGACTTTTGAGCTGTACAGTAGCGTGCCATGCCCGGGTATAGGACTCCCACCTCGGAGGTAGGAACTTCCTCGTTGCCTGTATTGCGGCATCCCATATGTCACTGCCTCCGTCTTCATAAGATGCYTGCTTGAAGAAGATGCCTAGCCATGGCCATTTTATATATGAAGACTGGAGTGTGGACCGACACTGAACGCGTCGAGTCCAAATGGCCAGAGGAGATGCCTTGCGAAGAATCGCCTGGTCAGCTTCTGCTATTTTCCGAGATAGGAATAGTCTGAGAGCTCCGTATTGCCGCTGCTCCTTCCATTTATCTCCAAGAAGGTCTGCAATCCATCCRGCTCGAGTGCATTGCAGGTGTARGGCCAAAGGTCGCAGGCCAAATCCTCCCATCTCTCGAGGTCGTRATAGGTCTGCTTCTTTGACCTTCACCGAGGTCTTGCCAGTAATTGCTCTGACTGCCGCTTCTTCTATCCTGCGGATGACTTCGTCTTTGGCTGGCATGAATTTGTCAAGGTAAAGAATTTTTGTATAACAGTAGATATTGATGATGAGGCATCGTATGTAGATGGGAAGATCCCACATAGGTGCTGAAGACATTCGATGAATCGTTTTGTCAGCAGCAGCTCGCCAAATCAAATCCGGATTGACTGAGCGGCCCAGCTGTACGCCCAAATGGCGGAATTGCTCCTTCTCAACTCTCCACCCTCCTATCTTGGTACGCTGAGAAGGTGGCCCGATCTCATACAGGAAGGTTTTCGGATGACTGAGGGAGCTTCCAGAGGCTGCTTCGTAGAGGGTAATCGATTGCTGCAGCCGTTGTAGATCGGCTTCTCCATTTAGGCCTGCTGCTATATCATCTGCAAAGCCCAGAGACTGGAGGGGAGGAATATCTTCTTGAAAAGAAGGAAGATTCTTGGCTCGAATTCCATGAAGGCGGCTTCGTAGGAGGGCGGCTAGAGGCTCGATGCACAGTGCGAATAGAGAAGGGGAGAGAGGACTACCTTGCCTCAATCCTCGTTCAATCGTAAAAGATTCGGAGAGCCAACCATTCATGACGATCCTGGCTGAAGCATTACAAATGCTGCGCATCGTCAGACGGCTAAATCTAGGACCCATGCCAGTGTTGATTAGCACGGCCTTGATGTATTTGTGCGAAAGGCGGTCGTAAGCCTTCTCGAAGTCCAGAAAGGCTATCATTCCCCCGGCTCCCTCATCCAGCGCTTGCTGAACTGTAGCGATGTTGTCTCCAATCCATCGTGTGGGTACAAAGCCTGTCTGAGACGGATGTGTAAGCTTGAGAAGCTTGAAACATAAGCGCATATTCAAGACTTGATCCATTATCCGCTCATCCGTGTTGATCAAGGAGATCGGGCGTTTGTTGTTGAGCAGGTCTTTGTCCCCTTTCTTGTGGAGCAGCGAGATGTGAGCACGGTGGGAAACCGTCGGGTCGGTCTCCTCCCCCAAAGCGTTCATGTAATCGACGAGAAAAGGGCCGAGGACGTCCCATAATTGCCGATAGAAATAGAATGRTAGGCCGTCTGGGCCAGGACAGGACCCTCTGTTGCACTTCCCAAGTGCCTCTGTCAGATCTTCCAGGTCGAAAGCTTCATCCATCTTCTCCGCTTCCGCTGTGGATAAACGGGAGGAGGCATTCCTCAGAAGATCATTGATAGAGGAGTCAGTTGGGGCTTCTGGTTCGGAATAAAGCTTGCCGAAGAAAGAATGACATTCAACGAGCATGTCTCGCGGATCCGTCAAGACCGTATTGTTTTTGTCCCTCAAAGAAGGAATCAGATCTTGATCGCGGACTTGACGCAGGCGAAGCTTGACAGAGGAAGAACCGATCTGATGTGAAGGGAGTCGTGCTCTCTGCGAAAGGAGACGATGCCGTTGTTGCTCGGTCCTTCCTTCCGGGGCAGTCAGCTTGTCTAGCTCCCTAATGTGATAGGCCAGTGCCGTTTTTACGGAGCGCCATGCAGATATGGCATCAGAACCGCCTTGTGTAGCAGAGTTGTATAGCTTGACGATCGTACGACGCAGCTCATCGACCACTCCTGGTCGATCTAGGACATCATCTCGCAGTCTGAAGGTACTATTCCCAATCGGGATGGCTGCTGGTATAGTAAGTCGGAAGCCGATTGGGAGATGGGTATGTTGCTGCTTGAAGCGTTGGAGCTGGAAAGTAGAGTGGATGAGACCCTCGAGGAATGGTGAGACAAAGATCATGTCGAGCCGCCTATCGCTACCGTGAGACGCTCGATTTGTAAAGAGAAGCTTTGAAGGGTTGTACAAGCGGTATGTATCGATAAGGGAAGATTGCGAAATAACTGTGTGCAGTTCCGCCCCGCCAAGATTAGCACTCATGGGATTTGAAGAGTCGAGCAGAGGGTCTTGAACACAGTTCCAGTCGCCTCCAATAATGAGTCGCGTATCTTTGGCGAAAGAAGGAAGATGCGCGTCCAAGTCCTTTAGGAATAGCTTCCTCTCCGCTGGATTGACTGGCACATATACAGCCACGACGTGATAAGTATCGCCGTATATGTGGAAAGAAGCATCAACGATGCGATTCGGGGAGGTGACTTTGGAAGCAAGGGCGTTGACTGCGTGAGGGCCCAGAACCAGGAAAGGGGAGGACAGTCGCCATAGAATCGCAGCCTGTGTAGATGGAAAGAAAAGGGCGCCAAGGCCTTGTGTTTGAGCTTCTTGCGTAAGTGTTGTTACATCGTTCGCAGATAAAGTCCCCACTTCTGAGAGAAGCAAAATSTCGATCGCAGTTCGCTTTGCATAATGGGAAAGGAAGGGTATACGGAGTGCAGAGTTGAAGAGACGCTGCACGTTTGATGTTGCGATGTTGATCTCTCTCTTCATGAAGAGGTGGAGAGCCGTCTTTGCCGTTGGCCTACCCTGCTTGGGCTCGGATCRTACGGACTGGGCCGAGGAGAGCTGACGCTTGAAGCTCCTCTGTGCTGCTTTTTAGTGACCGTTTGGAAACCTGCTGGATCAATGGCAGTCGGAGCCCTTTTCCCAAGAGTCGGCTCGTTACTCACAAAAGGCGGAACGCTGGTCTGGTTGACTGGTCTGGTTGACGGCTGGACTTCCGCTTTCTGTTGGCACAGAGGTCCTTGGAACTACATCTATCATCTCCTTTTGCTGCGCTTCTGGAGCTGCCAGGGCTCCACCAGGAGCGTGATCACTGGTAATCGCGCCCTTCGAGGCTGGTTCGCGGTGGACTTCGAAGTCGTCTATTGGCATATCGTCGGTACCCCAGTCGAAGGGACTCTTGTGCGCGTAGGCGAAAGAGTTCTTGTCGAAAACAGTCTCGACTGGCCTGTTTCGATTGCGGCATCGAGTTGGTGCATGATCGCGATCCCCACAGTGATAGCAGCGAGGGGCCTCTGTGCATTCCTTACGAAYATGCTCTGTGCTCCTGCAGAAATAGCAGAACTTCGTTCTGGTTACGATGGTGATTTTGACATTTTCAGCCCAGGTTTCGTTGTCCACRCGGAAAGCGGAGGGAGGRAGCTTGTGAGATTGGGAGATGTTAAGCARAAAATCTGCTGTACGATTGTAAATGCGTGTACCCGCATAGTGATTGAGGCGGAAGCTGATAAGGTCACCGAACTTCTCGAGGTGAGCCTTGAGAGCGGCTATTCCTATGGTGGTGGGTGTGAAGTCTTGAATGCGTCCTGCGACACGCTCTCCACCAGCTGCAGCCTGAGGAAGTTTGGCAATCATTGCCGTAATGCCTTTAAGGGGTAGTCCATCTTCGATCATCTTTTGGACCAATTTCTTTGCATTTTCTGAGTCTTCTATGACTTGTAGTATGATTGTACCGTCTTCAATCAGCGGTACGAAGCACTCCACGCCTTCTCCTAGCTTCTCTAGGGCCTGGGCTACATCCGGAATCGAAACCTTGGTGCCTTTGGGGATCGTAAAGGAAAGACAATTTGCCCTTTCTGACGCGATATTCGGKACCACGGATGCCACAGCATTATCGTGCTTGACTCTTGTAGCGGTAGCGTACGATTTTTGTTTTGACATTGCTTTTTTGTCACCCGAAGAGTCTAGCAAACACAAGTATATATATATTTTTGGTCACCCACCTCTCTCATCGAATCATGCGATATCTTCGTTCGTATAATGGTCAGTATACCCGCTTGTCACGCGGGTGATCTGGGTTCAATTCCCAGACGAAGAGCTTTTTGCTTGTCCAAAGCTTCAAAGTTGTGACACATCCATGCTTTTTGGCGAATCAGAGAAGAAGGCGGTGTGCTGACTGTAGAGGCTAGCGTGAAGGCTCTCAGCCAACCTTCTTTTTGCGAGCCCACGACACGGCCCAACGAGCGCTGTCTGAGCTTCTTGAACTCTTCCATTGCTCGAGAGACGGAACAATCAGCGTTCGTACAGTGATACTGAAGAAGCATGCTACTGCTATCAGTAGACAGCTGGATGATGAGATTGGTGTCATATCTTTATTTGCCGAGGTCGTCTAATTCCGGGGGTAGCTTGAAAATTCTGGATCGAGATTGTCAGCTGCAATGAGGTGTCTCTTTGGGATCATCTTTTTGCTTATCAGCGGTCAGCCTCAGCCAAAGAGCGTATCTTCGTTGGTGGCTCCGTAACAAGGAAGAGTCTGCATTTCAAGAAGATCCATATCTAAATATCGTCATCCATCATGCTCGCTGCGATCTCGACCTTTTGACCAGGCTCGAATGCCGGCAGGCCTAGATAAGGGCAGCTGGAGCATCTGAATGCATCCCCGAGATAGCAGCTCCCACAGGAAGAAGTGACTGCTCCCGTGCTGACCACTTGAATATCGCTCTTCCTCTCTCCGTTGGGCAGCTGTCTGTCCACTCCACTCATAGCTCTGCCATTCGCCGGCGTCGCTTGAATCGCAGAGGGTAGATCGTCCTTCTCTTCGAGCAGGAGTTCCCTCAAGCCGCAAGTACAGTTCTTGCATGCCTTCCTCGTCTTCTTGACGTCACAGTCCGGCCGCTGTACAGCTGATGCTCGCTTCAGATCTTCTGCTGTGAGTAAGGTCGCTTCATCGATCGTAGGAGTCGCTGCGCCGCTTGATGAAGAGGCGTCGGTAAACGACCACAAGGCAGCCTTCTTTGCAGGATCCTTCTTCCGCCGTAATGGAAGTGCTGCTATGCGCGCAGGAGCTGTCGCAAGGACCTGCACCGCAGCTTCTTTCTCAGCATACAAGCGAAGCAGATCATAAGGTCTGACAAAACCCACATCGGATCCGTCCACTCGCACTTCTCTATATCCTGCACTTTGTAGAACTGATGCGACTGCTTTCGCGCTCGTCTCTGCATCCAAGTGCCGTATCTCGACTTTTGCCGAGGTCGAAGCGGATGTGCCCACGTCGAGCGCGGGCGTGATGGAAGGTAGCAGATTTTGTATAGAAGCAGCGACTGTTTCGTTTGGCAGCAGTGCTACGAATCTCTGATAAGTTGCGCCCGGAAGTATTGCAGCTGTCGGGATAGGCGGCTGAGTCAGGCGGACCCTCCTCGAACAGGTATAAGTGCAGCCTCACCTCCATCTAGGATTCTATCTAGCATCTCTGCTCTGACCGCTTTCGTTGTGCTGGCCTTCAGCTCTGCCAATGTCTGCTGGAACGACTCGTCTTTTGCTTGCGCCATGGAGCTGACAAAGAGGATTGCTGCATCGGGGGATCCATCTGCGGTTGTGTTGCTGTTGCTGCTGCTTGCATTTAGATCTACCATCTTGATTCCTCTATACTTTCTCTTGAATTGGGCGGAATCGGAAAGCATATGCCACTTGAAAGCTCAAGCTTGAACTTGTTGACAGGCTTGACAAACAATCAAGACATTGACGCGTTGAAAGGCTGACCAACTAAAGCAGGGGACATCTACTTGAATGATATACCTACTACACAGATACCATCTGCAAATCACCTCGTACAGTGACAGTAACGCTCAAGCCAGCCAGGGCCCGCCAGCATGAGCGTCACTTTGGCTCCAGGAATGGCAAAGGCCGTCGTGGGCACCTTCTTCAGTCACTACTGCAACAAACGCAGCAAAAAGAAAGCCGCCAAACATGCTGGCGAAGATGACCCTGCCGCGCTCGACCTCCGCTACGACGAAGGAATCAAGGTGATCAGAGCTTTCTTGGACCATGCATCCAAGCATACACTCGAAGAACTGCAAGCTTTCACTGCTATGCACGTCCCATGCCCGACTTGGGTCAGGAAAGAAGTCGTAGAGATCCCTTATCAAGGGTGCATCGATCGAGCAGAACAACTGCTCGAAAAACAGCTCGAAAGCTATGGACCTAATAGCATTCAACGTGTAGGTGGCAGAAATTGGTGGAAAGTCAGAGGAAGAGAGCTCGAGGGCGAATGGATAGAGGTAATTTGGTCTTGTTTACATCCTTTTTTTTGGAACGTTGACTGAACACGCTGACTCTATCTAGATGAAGCGCGACTATCTGAAGCGTAAAGCCTTTGAAGAGCTGCAGCCAACCGAAGCCGCCAAGACTGAACGCGTTATGGTGAGTCCTGGCAACATTCCTATATACCCGCTGTACATCTGACGGGTCGTATATCCAGCTCTATATCCACGGCGGTGCATATTTCTTCTCGTAGGTGTTGCTTCTATTGTTGCGGCCGCTTTCCCTGATCTTCCGTTGTATGCAGATCGTTAGATACCCAGTAAGGCTGCCAGAGCTAATGACGGTCAGAAGAGAGGCTGACTAGTCATTCAGCCGCTATCAGGTCCAAAGACATGCTCGCAAGCTTGGTGGGCGAGCCTTTTCTCCTTCCTATCGCCTGGCACCTCAATATCCCTTTCCTTGCGGTCTTCTAGACTGTTTGGCAGCGTATCTTTACCTGATCCAGCCTCCTCCAACAGCTCCACACAAGGCCATACATCCATCATGTATAATACTCGCTGGCGACTCTGCAGGAGGCGGATGCATTATATCAATGCTTGTCCTGATTCGGGACCTAGGGCTACCCATGCCAGCAGGTGCCGATCTGTTTTCGCCATGGGTCGATCTATCACATTCCTTCCCTAGTGTACTCAAAAATGCCAAAACAGACTTCATACCTGATTCTGGCTTTCACTATAAACCGTCGCTGGCCTGGCCGCCCGTCAAAGGCACCATACTCTCGGTGGAGAGCGATACCCCCGGCGAACCTGCTGTGGAGATAGATGAGCAGATTCAGCTGTACTGTCCGAATATCCTCCTCTCTCACCCGCTCGTGTCTCCGGTCAACCAAGGTAGTCTGGGCGGCCTATGCCCTATTCTTGTCGTAAGCGGAACATATAAGTCAGCAGGGCTTCGAAGCTGACTCCACTCTAGCACTCTGGAGGTGGAGAGCTACTACGAGACGAGCAGATCTACCTTGCTCATAAGCTGGCAGATCCGCAACGCTATACGCCTTCGGATGCGGTACTTTCAGACTATCCCTCTTTAGCAGATCAAATCGACAAATACCGCCCAACTCGAGTACAGCTACAAGTCTTCGACGGCTGCGCGCACGTCATACCCACACTGAGCATAACGGAACCTGCGAAATACATGTATCGAAGCGCTGCAAACTTCAACATTTGGGCAGTCCAGACTGCTCAGGCCAAGGCTGCTCGTCGCCCTCAGGCTTCTCGTATACCAACCGGGTTGTCAGCTGCAGGCTCAGATGCCGCATCGGCGAATGGGCATCAACTCACGCGCGAAGCATTGGCCGACAAGCTGCATGAATATGTCAACAACCGGCCACTGGCTGAAGATGATGTCCAATCCGAAGGTTCGGGGTCGTCGAGATCGTTTTCAACTGGCACGCCCGCAAGCACTCCCGGTCTTACTGCAGGGACTGCATCTGCCGGTATTGGAAATGATAAGATCACAGTCCTGGGCTCTTTGCCTGCTTTCGGCCCGGATAACATAATAAGGCAGCGAGTTTCATTCAAGGGTAAAATCCGGGCCATGGAAGCCCGCGAGGAGGTCGAGGCTCTGAACGTGCCACGTAATCACGTTGGAAGAGTGCATATCCAGGGACCGATCAAAAAATGGCAGGAACGGAGAGTAGTGGTTGAGAATAAATACTCGAAACAGCTCAACAAATGGAGGGAGGTAAAAGCCAAAGATTACGAGCAGGCTCAAGCAAACGGGTTTCTGACCCGCAAGTTGCACGGCGAGACTCCTCCACAATGCTCAGTTGCAAGCTGGTACGATCCTGAATTGGCCAGAGAGGCTGCGAAGAGCGTAGACGAGCCGTCGACCAAGACGAAGGCGCTCGTCATGCTTTACATGAAGATGTCGCAAAAGCCAGATGAGGAGCAAGTGGGCGACGTTACGGACACTTCGCCGGATGCACTTAGACGAGAACGCACTCGGCAAGAGGAGGCCAGAGATGCATAAGCACTATATGGAGGCTTTTATGCTGTTGTTGCCAACCTTCGTTATTTCCGATACCCTTCTCTACGTTTGTGGAATGTCACGTTCGCTACGACAGATAATGATTATGGCTACGATAGATGCTGTACGCTACGACAGAATATTAGAGCAAAAGTGTGCTGCCATAAGATTCAAATTTTGGAATTACATTCCCTTCGACTGTCTACTCCTTCTTGGTCTTCTTTGCCTTTTTCGTTTTCTTGGGGACACGTCCAAGCCAGTATACTGAGATCCAAACAGTATCAGCATACCATTGCGCTACCTTGCGCATGCATCCGCTCTAAGTTGCTCACATCCAAAGGCCGCAACGATGTTGAATATTAAGAAGGCGAACAAGATGCCAAAATTGCGCCAGCGTTGATCGTAGTTGGCGTTCACCGCAGCTAAGAAAGTATTTGTACTCGATATGGAGCAGAATTGGCAGTCTGTGAGGGCAGTCGGGTTGGCAACATAGCCTCCAAAGGTTTGCGTATATCGCTGGACGTAATCGCCGCAGTTCTGCCCGCCGACAGGGTTGAAGCGGACGTATTCGTTCGCTGCACAGACGACGTCTGTGTTGGCGAGTCCAGTGGCGATGATTCCGCTAACGAGGTAAGCTGTATGCAACAGGGTCAGCAAACAGTACAGATGACTTGCAAATGAACAAAACGCGCTGAAAGGTGAAAGCCTGTTGGAAGCGGGAGTTGCACCTAGATATCAGTGCCCGTTGTACCTTTCTCCGACTGACCCAACTGCTTACCTGTACATAAAGATCCAGAAGCTATACAAATGAAAGATTGATGTCAGGTCCATGTATGGTAATGATGGACGGCCGGCTACTCACCCGGGAAACTGGCTTGGGGTCGCAAGTACACCACAGAAGATAAGACACAAGGAGAACATCAGATTTGCAATGTTGCCAGCTGTTTCGGCCGTGTCCATGGCTGCCACGACGAAATGTGCGAAAGTTGACGAGAAGAGCAGGAACTCTAGCACGAAAAGGAAGAGCAGAGCACCTCTTTCGTGCACAGCATCGGTAGGTATCGCATTCTTGTAGTAGCCAATCGGATATGCCCATGTAAAGTAGAGGATGACAGCCATCATTAAGCAGTAGGGCAATTCTACAATGACATTCGCCAGGACGAAAGCGGGCCAAGCGTAGGTCTTGGCAGGACGTTCTCTTGCTTCGTACAATGCTCGCTGGGTAACGAATTGAGGCATGATTTGCTGGACCAATTGACCCTGCCAAGTGCGCCAGCAACAAGACGCCTTAGTCCATTCAGATAGGAATATAGTTGATTATTACCCACAAAGATGATGAAAACCATGAAGATAGAAAAGCTGATAAAGGTGTGTGTAAGGGCTCTGCTCGTTTTGGCAGCAGATGCTGGACTCACAGCTGATTTTGAAGGCCTTGTTGAGTAAGCGGACTGTTATAGAAACTGAACCCAATGAAGAGACCAGCAGCGGTGACCAGAAAGGCTTTTGAGAAGATATAGCTTGGCGTCCGCCAGTCTGACACGAAGAGTGGGTTCAGATGGAGGAAAGCAAAAAGAGTGATAGAGACATACACTGTTGGAACACACGATTCGTGGTCTCTCTCGCTTGAACACTGAATGGGGCAGCAAATGCTCGGTAGCTTGTCTTATCGTCTGCAGAAGTTGCGGGTGCCGCAATCTTGGGTCGTTCATTCTTGAGCTCATCGAGGTGTTGGCGGACTTCCACTCTCTCTGGAGAATTGAGCCATGCTTGGTGCCAGTCCACGTCCGTGTGGCTGCCAGGAGCAGCACCGATGACCTCTGCATACTGCATCAGCAGAAGTCGTACAGTCGAAACAGAGCAGTCTTCACCTAACATCCACTCTGCGGGATTTGCGTCTGGCGGACATGGGAAGCCGCCATTGCGTTCGAAGCTGATAAAGCGATCAGCTGAATTTGCGCTCGGTCTGCTGCGCTCACGTACTATTTGATCAGAATATGACTATTTTCTCCGACCTCACCAAAGTCTGTGTATTGTAGAAAAGTATTAGACACTACTTCACCTGAAGAGTGGAAAAAGACCTACAGACGGTCTTTCCACCTTTGGCCAGAAATAGTAGTCGATCGAAGCGCTGGAACAGGATAGCTGATGGCTGATGAATGGTGCATAGAATAGCTTGTCCGTGAGCAGTGAGGATTTCCATCAAATCTGCGATAGCCCATGAGGTCTGACTGTCTAATCCGGATGTCGGCTCATCAAGGAAACTACGGAAAACGATCAGTCTTCAACCAACTCTATCCTCTGTGAAGTCCTTACAGCAGAAGTTGTGGCTTGGCGGCCAGCTCGACTCCGCTGCAAAAAGAACCTTCGGTTCAGCTTCTGACAAATTATGGCAGATCGTGTAACGGACATAGTCAATCGTTTGCGCTGCTCGACGTTGAGACCTTCACCAGGAACACCGACGACAGCGTCCGAGTAGGCTTGCATGTCCAGAAGACGGATGACCTCATCCACGTAGGCGATCTTCTCGGCTCTTGGGATGTGGGCAGGCTGTCGCAGAAGGGCGCTGAACTCCAGAGCTTCTCTGACTGTAGAAGTCTCCAAATGGAGATCTTGCTGCTGTACATAGCCAGTCTTGCGCTGGAAGGATTGATCCCGCTCTCTTCCGTCAACCAACATTTCTCCAGTGACGACACCCATGGTTACGCGAGTCGCTAGAACGTCAAGAAGAGTGGTTCTAGTGTAAAAGATAAGCCAACGCACAGCTTGATCCTGCAAGGAAGGCTGGGCGAGCTACTTACTTTCCGGCTCCGGAAACTCCCATCAAAGCAGTCAGTTGTCCGGGTTTTACCCAACCGTCTACATGGTCCAAGATCCGTCTTGTTTCCTTCTTAATCTGAATGTCGTAGCATACATCGCGCCAGTGGAAGATGGCAGTTTGCTTTTGGATATGAACGTCGCCGTTCTCGAGTTCGTCGGCTCCCGACTTGCCTGCCAGGGCTGCCTTTTCTCCTTTCATAGCATTCTCAGGATCATCTTTGATAGCCTTCGTATGCGGATCGTGGCCCCGGCGCCATACGAGCACTTCTCCCTTAGACTTCTTGGCCGACACCAGCTCTGCAGCTATCATATAGGCTGGGAAGGAGCATGAGCATCATATCTGTATGCTGGCTAAAGCCCCGAACTTACTGCCCAAGAAAAAGAACAGCTCCGCAATGATGATACCGACATTTCGCCACTTATGAGAATCAACATATTGGTAAAGTGTTTCCAGATAAACAGACCCTTCGACGTAGTTTTGACCGAGTACAGATCCTACTGCTGCGCAAGCCTGGGAGGTGCCTCCTGCATTATATGTAGGGCCTTGTGGCACAAAGCTGTCACAAGCGAATCGGCGACCAACGAATTCCTTTGCGAAGCATCAGCTTGAAGTTCGTGCCGAAGAAGAGCGTAGGGATCGCTTACGTTCAGCATTAGGGCCTCGAATCCGTAGCCTGTAAAACATAGATAAAGGTCAGAATTGTTACATCTGGCATGACGCTGCGGAACGTGCCAATTGGATCAAGATAGTTTATCCATCGTGACCAACCAGGCATGTATGATATGGGTAATGCAAATCCGGTGT
This sequence comes from Erythrobasidium hasegawianum, assembly GCA_001972285.1. Taxonomy (NCBI): domain Eukaryota; kingdom Fungi; phylum Basidiomycota; class Cystobasidiomycetes; order Erythrobasidiales; family Erythrobasidiaceae; genus Erythrobasidium; species Erythrobasidium hasegawianum. The sequence continues at coordinate 423,346 of BCII01000018.1, forward strand.
AGATAATCAAGGCCAGCATCAGGACCCTGGAAGACGTTCAGACGGTTACTATTCGATAGCCATGGCAGAAGACTCACACAGTCGGAGTCATAGCCCCTACAAATGTCCTTGACGCTGAAGCAATCGTTCGGAAAACCATCTGATGGTGAGACATCCGTCAGCGTGGTCGACATTTGGCTAGCAAACGTTCCACTTACAGACATAGTAAGCTGTAAGATGAAGGCTACGAAGAGATAGAAGAAGAAAGGCCCAACTTCACGCCTTAGATTGGTCATGAAGTACAACACCAAATTCGAGAAGATGGCGTTGACTAGTTTGTAGGGAAGATCGGTTATCATCGAAGCCCAAGCTTCGGCCGAGGGATGATAGAGAGCATATCGAGATTGCTTCTCCACGATAGGCCGTTGGGCGTATAGGGTCAGGATTTCCAGGGCCGCACCGCTGTAAGACAGGACGTCTTCGAATCAGTATAGGCACATCGTCAGACACGGAAGTGACAAAACCTACAAGGCATTCGTAAGGATAGCGAAAAACAGCAGGGAACCTCTTTGGAAGAAGCTGGTTGTAGTTGGCTGCAAGTTGAAGAAGACAGAGCTGATGATGAGATTCATCACAGAGTTTCCAATGAGTTGGGTAAGCGTAAGCGATGGATCGGCTTGAAGTCGCCAGAATCCTCTGCGCAGACAAAGCGCAATTTGTTGTACGTAAGAAAGAGTATACGGAGACTTGACGCGCCTGTGAAATCTGTCAGTAAAGACATATCGGAGTGCAATGGTCTGACGTACTGTCGCTTGGCTTGTTGTGCGCGGCGAGATTGCTTGAACAGCTCGAGAGCTTCCCCTCCAACAGGATACTGGTTATTGTACTCTTCGATCTCGGCGATGAGACGTCTGTAGGTTTCGGACGCCTTCCATCTCTGCACAAACTCATCTGGAGTGCGTGGCACTCTGTTTTCGAAGCCTGCACGAGCTTTGCGCTCTTGAGGCGATGTGAGGGAAGTAAGGAAGTCCGGAGTGGTCTGTCTCTCGGGTGGCTCGAAGCCCATTTCGATGAAGAACTGTCTTGCCTCGTTGCACGGGCCAAAGTAGATCTGTCGACCCTCGTACAGAACAGTCACTTTGTCAAAGACATCGTATGCGGATTGAGGTGACTGATAGATAGCGACGAAGGCTGTAGCGCCCATAAGATCGGTCGAGTTACGTAAGGTCTTGCAAAACTCGATAGCGTTTGCACTGTCCAGACCTCGAGTACTACAGTGAGAAAGTTGGTCAGAATAGCTTTTGAGCGGGTAACAGACGGCTGTAGACTTGCCTGTTGTCCCAGCATTGCAATGGTGCTCCAGATAGAGCAGCTTCAGCGATCGAGACACGCTTCCTCTCTCCACCAGAAACACCGCGGAGGAAGTCGTTTCCAACTCTGGTATTGATTGTATGACTGATACCGAAGATTGCCATTATGACATCTCGCGAATGCTCTGCATACTGTCGCCTAGTCAGGCCGCCTAGAGGGTGTCGGGGAGCTCTAGCTTCAGCTGCGAACGCCAGAGTCTGCCCCACAGTGAGTTGTGGGAAGTGCACATCAACTTCTGCGGTGTAGATAGCTGTGCGAACATAAGATTGGGTTAGTCGGATATCAGAGCGCGCGGTTGATCGAAACAGAAAAGCCACACCTTCTCCCCTGAAGTCTTTGTGCATCTGCTTAGCAGAGATGCCCTGATAATTGATAGAGCTACTTTCATCAATGAAGAAGCCGTGCGTTTCTCCGGTGATTGTCTTCAGAAAGGTACTGCATCCGCTTCCTGGAGGTCCAAGTACTACACACATCTCGCCAGCCTTCACAAGACCGTCAAAGCTGTGGAGAATGTTGATTTGGCGAGGTTTCTTTCCCAAGACACCGCGAACAGCATGCATAAGCGAGAGCGGCGCGTTCGATACCGTTTTCTGCGAGACAAACGGCATTAAAAAAGTCGCGATCTTTGACGACCTTTAGATGAACGAAGTTGTACCTGATAGTCAGAATCCGAGCCATAACCCCTTGCAGTCAGATTCTTGAATGCGACACCGGCTTGTCGAAGCGGAACAGCCCGTTCGTCACGCGAATGTACGCCTAGAACAGCCTCTGCATAGGCACGAGCGTTGAACGAAGGAGAGTGTGGATCAAGACGCGGGTCCTTGCTGTCCGAGAACGGATTCTGCGACTCTGTCTGAGTAGAAAGTCTGGAGGCATTGCGGGCGAGCTTCAGGACGGCTTTCTCTGTCTGTGCACTGTTCATGTCATGGACATGATCGTCACCGCCCTGACGATAGTCCTCCTCGGACACGGCTGTAGGAGGAGTGCTAGCATCTTCGGAAGAACCTCCTCGCTCTTGCAGATGCGCCTCTTGTTCTTGATGCAGATAACCCCGAGCACCCGCGTCTGTTTGTTGTATCCCATCGCCCGTCAAGTGCTGCTCCCGGTCGAAGTTTGTCGTGAAATTGGCTGCAAAGGCCGCCATTGCCAATCGCACTTGCAGATGCCTTCAGGAAGCAGTCAGAGATGAAGGAAGAAGTGTGTTGTAGTCTCAGTTATCTAGAATGATAAAGGGAAAGCAAGAAGTGTGCCATCCGTACTCAAAGTGGGCTCAGTGCTGGAAAGTGCGCTTTATCTCCTAATCCCGCTTTTATTTCAGTTATGGCGGGCTTTACGCGCCAAGCTCTCAGCCATTACAGCCGGTGTTTCTTCTCAACACATATACTTGCGACAAGCAAGTCATCGCGATTCTTTCTTGAGGTTCTGCATGGTTCACCATGTCCGATGGCGAGCGCAAGCAGTCGGACTACCCACAAGACGTGGATCTCTCCAACTGATTGCGCCTGGGAAGATCAAAACGCATCGAAACGACCATGGCCGATTCTACTCCTGTCAGATCAAAGAAAGTTTTTTGCATGCAGAGTGCAGCGAACTGCTGGCAGAAGGACCGTTTCTCTGGCGCCTTCTTGACTGCCTGAAGAAATGCGCAGAGAAGACTGGCCTATCTGTCATCAGTCAGCATCACGGATACTACATGGTCCATTTGATTCGAAGTCGCGAGGGTCGCTAGCTCGCTGCATGCCCTCTGCGTCGCGGCAGTCAGGACAAGAAGGCCTTTCGGCAAGCACTTGCTAAAGTGCACTGAGCGGTATTAGCATCCAGATATCTGCTGATGAGGACTTACGTGCGAGAGAAGACCTGGCGAGCTGCGCACGGACGTCCTCGTTCAGCTCTCTCAATTCGATACGACCAAGCTATCCTGGCCTGTTGGCATTGCTGCTAGGCCAAGAAGACGAATAGTATTTAGCGACTCTGCAGACGGCTCAGATGATTGTGGATTGCAAGGTCAGGGATGGGTTAGACCAAAGTGCCTGAATGGGTCGTCGATATGCGCAGAACTGAATATTTCTCGGGTCTATAGTGTGTCAGCTATCTGTTGCAGATACAAGTCGCAAAATGTCTACGTGTTTGTGGCGATTGTTCCGTGTAGCCCAGCAGGAAGAATTAGCATTGAAAGCAGCAGTAAAGTCTGTCTAGCAGGCAGGAGAAAGATTAACGATAGTAAACGAGTGTGGAAGACAATCTAAATGAAGTCTAATGCAAAGCCTAACATCACTACTGAGCCACGGCACGGCAAGACGCGAAAAGACACGATACGACACGACGGCTCGAGTCAAGATCATGGCAAGAAGCGCAGACGTTAGTCCTTCTTGACCTTCTTCGACTTCGACTTCTTGGGGACGCGGCCGAGCCAATACACTATTTGCCAGCAGTCAGTAGAGGCCGACACCAGACTGAACCGCTGAGAGAACTTACAGCCGAATGCGCCCGCGATATTGAAAATAATAAAGCACCACCTATTAGAAGAGGCAGATGTCAGGAAACTAAGAGTTGGGTTCATCATTCCTTGTTGCGAACGAAAATACCCACATAATACCGAAGTTGCGCCAGCGATCGCCATAGAAAGCCTCTACGCTAGCAAGGAAAGTGTTGGTGCTTGATACAGCGCAAAATTCGCAGCTATTAAGGGCCATGGGATTGTTGACATAGCCGCCGAAAGTGCTTCGATAGGCGGCCGTGTAGTCGAAGCAGTTCTGACCAGCTGCTGGATCGAAGCGTACGTATTCATTTGCAGCACAGATTACGTCCGAGTTTGCCAGACCTGCAGCCATGATGCCGCTGATCAGATAAGCTTTAGAACGCAATGTCAGCATGTCGACCGAATGTCTCGTAAAGCAGAATGGACAGAAACGTGCTGAAAGGTGAAATCCGATACATCCATATCCAGAAGCTATAACAATCCGAAGTAATCATCAGCTTGAAACGCCACCATGCTGGTTGACCTTCGGCTCACCCAGGAAATTGGCTGGGCGAAGCCAAAGCACCACCTGACAGAGAAAGCAGGTGTCAGATGTGATTAGTAAGCATTACTACTTGGACCTACAGAAGATGAGGCACATCGAAAAAGCCAGTTGGGCGAGATTACCGGCGTTCTCGGCAGAATCTTGAGCAGCGACGACGAAGTGAGCGAAGGTGGATGCGAACATAAGGAACTGTAGGATGTAAAAGAACAGAAAAGCTCCACGTTCGGCCGCCGAGTCGGTCGCGATGCCGTTCCTGTATAGTCCTACGGGGAAGCACCTTGAGCACGCAATTGAGCAGTCAGTCAACGTTCTCGTATGTACTGATGAGTAGTATGCTTTTGCGAGGCTGCCCTTACCAGGTGAAGAAGAGGATGACCGCCATCATGAAGCAGTATGGCAATTCTGCAATAACATATGCCAACACGAAGCTATACCATGCGTATGTCTTTGCAGGACGTTCCCTTGCTTCGTACAATGCTCGTTGCGCGACGAATTGTGGCATAATTTGCTGAACCAGTTGGCCCTGAGCAATTCGTTAGTTGAGCCGTCCAAAAAGCGAAACATTGAATAGAATTACGAAGATAATGAAAAGCATGAAGATGGCCAAGCTATGGTAAATCAGAATAGTAAGCTTGGGTCGCGGCCGATGTCTGCTGTGCTCACAGTTGATTCTGGAGACCTTGCTGGGTCAGAGGAGTGTTGAAGAAGGAGAATCCACTGAACAAGCCTGCAGCAGCCACCAGGAATGCCTTAGAGTAGATGTAACTTGGCGTCCTCCAATCTGTATCGATTGTTCATCAGCTAGCGAAAGGAGCCAGACGATCTGATTGATCGACGTACACTGCTGGAAAACACGCTTTGTGGTCTCTTTGGCCTGTACAGAGAAGGGCGCAGCGAATGCTTGATGTTTCATTTTGTCGGTGGAGTTGGCTTCCGAGGAGGACAGCTTAGGACGTTCGGCTTTGAGATAATCCAAGTGTTCGCGGACGGCTGTTCTTTCAGGTGAATTGAGCCATGTTTGATGCCAGTCTATATCTGAATGACTTCCAGGTGCGGCGCCAATGACCTCTGCGATCACCGATCAGCAAGCTCGGCGACAGCCGACTCAGAGCACGTACCCAACATCCATTCAGCAGGATTTGCTTCAGCAGGGCAAGGAAAGCCGCCATTGCGTTGAAAGCTAGCGGAAGGTTAGCCGTGCTCCCAAATCAGCGGACGACGGAACATACTAATCAATGAGAACATTGCTATTCTGGCCGACCGCGCCGAAATCTGCAATGTGGGAAATGATTATGTCAACCTTCAATATGAAGATATGGCAGGAAAGTACGCACAGACAGTCTTGCCGCCCTTAGCTAGTAATAGGAGTCGATCGAAGCGCTGGAACAGAATGGCCGATGGTTGATGAATGGTGCACAGAATCGCTTGTCCGTGAGCAGTGAGCTTCTCCATCAGATCTGCGATTGCCCAGGAGGTCTGACTATCCAGACCAGATGTTGGCTCATCAAGGAAGCTGCAGAGATCGATGAGCTTTTATTCACTTCAGTATCTCTGTATGAGCTTACAGTAGAAGCTGCGGCTTGGCGGCCAACTCGACTCCGCTGCGGAAAGAAAACTTGGGTTTAGCTTTTCCACGCAGATTACCAGATCATGTAACGAACATGGTCAATCGCTTTCGTTGCTCGACATTGAGACCTTCGCCAGGAACACCGACGACAGCATCAGAATAGGCCTGCATGTCCAAAAGGCGGATGACTTCGTCGACGTAAGCGATCTTTTCGGCTCTTGGAACGTGAGCAGGCTGTCGCAAGACAGCACTGAACTCGAGCGCTTCTCTGACTGTAGATGTTTCCAGGTGTAGATCTTGCTGTTGGACATAGCCGGTCTTCCGTTGAAAGGATCGATCTCGCTCTTTTCCGTCGACCAGCATTTCTCCGCTTACGACGCCAATTGTAACACGAGTAGCCAGTACATCCAATAGAGTTGTTCTGGAGTTTGACTTCAGTATTTTATGAGGACCTGCAGCTCCGTATACCCTTACTTGCCAGCTCCCGAAACTCCCATCAAAGCAGTCAAGGTGCCTGGCTGAACCCAGCCGTCCACATGATCCAAGATTCGTCTAGTCTCCTTCTTGATCTGGATGTCATAGCAGACATCGCTCCAATGGAAGACGGCGGTCTGCTTCTGAATGTTGACGTTGCCGCTGTCAAGCTCTTCGGCTCCGGACTTTTCAAAGACAGGCTTTTCGCCCTTGAGTGCTGTTTCAGGATCATCTTTGAGAGCCTTGTTCTGTGAGAGCGGATCGTGACCTCTGCGCCAGACGAGGACTTCTCCCTTAGATTTCTTGGCTGAGACTAGTTCGGCAGCAACGATGTATGCTGGTAACAGTGAATATGCTTCAGCAAAAACACAACTTGGAGAGCGTAGTCAGCAGTAGCACCCACTGAAGAGGAAGAAAATCATTTCCGCAATTATGATGCCTAAATTGCGCCATTTGTGCGAAACCCGGTATTGATATGCTGTCTCTAGATAGACTGTACCATCGACATAGTTCTGACCAAGCACTGATCCGATCGCTGAACAGGCTTGAGTAACTCCGCCTGTAGTGTAAGAAGGGCCTTCGGGTACGAAGCGATTGCAAGTATACCTCTGACCAGCAAATTCCTGGCATAACATGTATTAGAACCTTTCAAATGATGAAACCTATTAGCTGAATGCGTACATTAATCCTGCACAAATGGCTGTCTCAGCAGGACTTCTCAAATCCTGTCGGGGAGCGGTACTTACAGAACGGACTCGTAACCATATGCGATTCTGTTGAGGTAAACAACACCAGTGACCGTTGTGTGAGTCGTCACGACGAGACAATGAGGGAAGGAGGCGAATATGAGATCGACTATGTCAGCTTCAACCATAGAAGGGAATTATGCATGAACTTACGGATCAATGTAGTTGATCCATCTGGCCCAACCTGGCATGTAGTCGATGGGTAGAGCGAAGCCGGTGTAGATGACCAGACCCAGCATCAAGACGCTAGCGGCCGCTCATTATTCGATGAAACATGTACGCTTCAGAGACTTCGGACTCACATAGTAGGTGTCATGGCGCCAACAAAGGTTCGTGAGGCAGAAGCGATAGTTCGGAAGATCATCTGTGGAAATGGCCGTGAGCTTCGAACAGCTGTTACGGAACTTATAAAATAGCGCTACGTACGGACATGGTGAGCTGCAGGAAAATCACCACAAGCAGGTAGAAGAAGAAAGCGCCAGGTTCTCGCCTGAGATTTGTCATGAAGTAGAGGACCAAGTTCGAAAACAGAGCGTTGAGGATCTTGTAGGGAACATCTGTAATCATGGATGCCCATGCTTCTGCTGACGGGCGATACAGAGCGTATCTAGCGTGCTTCTCGACGATGGGGCGCTGAGCATAGAGTGTGAGAATCTCGAGAGCGGCACCGCTGTAGAACGCGGAGGATCCTGTCAGTGCCGAGTACTCTCGACTTGGATGCGGAATCTTGCTACTCACAAAGCATTGGTAAGGATGGCGAAAAACAGGAGAGACCCTCTCTGGAAAAAGCTGCTCGTAGTCATTTGTAGGTTAAAGAATACCGAGCTGATGACCAAATTCATGACAGAGTTGCCGATGAGCTGAGTCAGAGTGACAGTAGGGTCCGCCCTCAATCTCCAAAAACCACGGCGGATACAGAGCGATATCTGCTGAGCATAAGACAAGGTGTAGGGCGACTTGACGCTCCTACAGATCGTCAGAGATATCGTTATTGGGGAATGTAGTTATGCGCCTCACTGGCTCCTGGCTTGCTGCGCACGTCTTGACTGCTGGAACAGCTGCAGAGCTTCTCCTCCGATCGGATACTGACGATTATACCCGTCGATCTCCTCCAACAGTCGCTTGTATGTATCTGACTCCATCCACCTTTGCCTGAATTCATCCGGTGTGCGTGGTACCCTATTCTCGAAGCCTGCGCGAGCTTTGCGCTCTTGAGGCGATGTGAGGGAAGTAAGGAAATCCGGAGTCGTCTGTCTCTCGGGTGGCTCGAAGCCCATGTCGACGAAGAATTGTCTAGCCTCGTTGCAGGGTCCGAAGTAGATCTGTCGGCCCTCGTATAGTACAGTCACCTTATTGAAGACATCGTATGCGGACTGAGGTGACTGGTAGATAGCGACAAAGGCTGTGGCGCCCATGAGATCCGTCGAGTTACGTAAGGTCTTGCAGAACTCGATAGCGTTTGCACTGTCCAGACCTCGCGTACTAAAGACAGAGGGAAGTTGGCCGATTGTAGAGCACATTCTGGACTGGTGTACTTACCTGTTGTCCCAGCATTGCAAGGGCGCTCCAGACAGGGCAGCTTCGGCGATCGAGACACGCTTTCGTTCACCGCCAGAAACTCCACGCAAGAAGTCGTTTCCAACTCGTGTGTTGATGGTATGACTGATACCGAAGATTGCCATGATGACATCTCGAGAGTGTTCTGCGTACTGTCGTCTTGTCATGCCGCCTAGAGGCTTACGAGGAGCTCTAGCTTCAGCTGCGAAAGCAAGAGTCTGTCCGACGGTGAGTTGAGGGAAGTGGACATCGACTTCTGCAGTGTAGATGGCTATGAGAGGCATAAAGTCAGCTTGCTTGTTCTCTCGGTGTGAGAACCGATTCGGGAAGCCGCACCTTCGCCCCTGAAATCCTTATGCATCTGCTTAGCGGAGATACCCTGATAATTGATGGAACTGTTCTCGTCCACAAAGAAGCCATGCGTCTCTCCGGCGATCGTCTTCAAGAAAGTACTGCATCCACTCCCGGGTGGTCCGAGGACAACACACATCTCTCCGGCCTTGACGAGACCATCAAAGTCGTGAAGTATGTTGATTTGGCGTGGCTTTTTGCCGGTCAAGCTCTTGATGAAGGGCAGAGCCATCAACGGTGCGTTCGAGACGGTTTTCTAACACGAATCTTTAGCCTGCGCCTGTTTAGAATTGATATCTTCGGCCTACCTGAAAATCTGAATCAGATCCATAGCCTCTCGCTGTCAGATTCCTGAATGCGACACCAGCTTGACGAAGAGGTACTGCATTATCTTCGGCCGAATGTACACGAAGCAAGGCTTCGGCGTATGCTCGAGCGTTGAATAGCTCTGACTTTGGATCCAAACGAGGGTTCTTGTTGTGTGCGAACGGGTTGTGCGAATCTGGGTCTTTGCTGTGAGAGGAAGCTTGGGAAGCTTGTCGAGCCAGTTTGTTAATCTCCGATTCTGTCTCTTTACTGTTGAGCTCATGGACATGTTGCTGTTCCGGAGAGTCAACAGCTTTATGGCCTTCATCCGAATCGATTGCTGTTGGTGTGTTGCTCATCTTCCCTGCGCTGGCCGCGTAGCCCGACTGTTTCGCAGATTCGCCTGCCTCAAGGTACCCTATGGATGTAGGCTGCGCGCCGGCGCCTGCGACCTTCTCTTCGCGGTCTGCATTGAGCGGGACATTCATTGGAAATCCAGACATCCTGGCCGAGAAGTTGGTGTTTGTCGCTTCGAAACCTGAAATTTACGAGGGCTGAGCCCGTCTGGACGGAAAGGTGCGAGCTGAGCAGAGGGCAGAACGATGGATGGATGTGATAAGACTGATGCAGATGCGCCCTTCAGGACGAAACCCTCAAAGCAGAAGAGATGGAGCGAAAAGCAGAGCCTTGAAGACTGGGCAATCAGTCAGCAGCAGGGACTTGGTCTGTTTGTGAGTCGCCCGAGATTTTAGAGCGGTGGGCGTACGCGTGCTTTCGGCAAGGAACGCGCACTCTTTGTTCCGGCCTTATCGGCGTTGCGGGATGATTCTTGTCGTTGAAGTATCTCAGCAATCAACAGGTAGAAGCATTGGCTCTCTGGCAGCTTTAGAACAGTCTGCGCATGACTGCTGCATGCATCACGCCTGTGCGAAACAGGCCAGAAAGCCAGAAAGCATTCTGCATGGACAGAAGTCGACGGCCTTGGCACGTTTGGGCAGGCTGTCCGTGCTCGATGGTATGGTTGCTCCATTGCCCCTCTTCGCTCATACGAAGAAGTACTTGTCTCATGAAAGCAAGCTCGCTCTGTAGACGTTGCGGAGCGAAAAAGAGAGGAAGAGAAATCGCGCATTCTGTACAATCTGAAATCATCTATGTTTCACCTCTATCGTCGGTACATCTACAAGCACCCCAGATCTACCCAGTCCAATCTCATGATCAGAGCCCTCATCCTCACCTACAACCTTACTGACGGTTTTGCGATGATTAGCTGAGATCCTCCTGTCCAAGCCCACAGAGAGGCCGGCGGCACTTCCGCCGAGCAGAGGAAGATCGGCCTCACTGCTATGAGAGCGTAGCCGCTCCTCCAGCGAGTCTCCGCCCTTCCGCACCGCTTCCCATTCGATGCGAACGAAAACCCAAAGCCATCTCCGCAGAACTTCCAGCGCTTCAAGAATGAAGATGCCAACCTCCATCTCGTGAATACTATGTAGATGAGAAGAGAGCTTGAGTGACCAAGTTAAACGAAGAATCAAGTCGAGAGCGGTGACGAGGTAGTAGATGAGGGGATCCGGCAAAAGTAGCGTTCGCCGCAAAGGTACAATCGTCACACGTGTAGGAAGGAGTAGGTGTAGTCCAAAATCGTTCGTGACGTCCCACCAGAATGAATAGAGAGAATTGAAGAGTACGGCCATCACCCAAATGCTGAAAAGGGTTTTCGCACCAAGGAATGCTGAAGAGTCGGAGTTCTTCGAGAGATTGCCATGGTCGTGCGGATCGCCGTATGTGCCTTGCATGGCAGAAAAGATGATGACGGGCAAAGCTGACATGTACTTTGCTGCGTTGCAGAGAGACCGCTTTTTGGGCGAAGCAGGCGTCGAAGAAGCTGAGGTTGGAGCGATGAAGATAGAAGCATGGTGTCCGTGATGAGGTGTATGGGAGGGATTGTGATGATGCGGGCTGTCCCAGGGCGTATTATAGAATTCGGAGAGGCATTGGCGGAATCGAAAGAGGTATGGAAGGCTATTGTAGGCAGGTTTGGCGATCAGCATAGGCTTTTGAGCAGAAACATGGTAGACTACTCACGCAATCATAAAAGGTACGCCGTAGTTCGCGTAACCTCCTAATCCTGATTCCGGGTCGTCCAGGTTGAACAAGGTACAAACGCACACCCAGAGGTCTCCAAGTACCTTGGCGAAGGATGTGAGTATATCCGCTACTATCACGTCGCAGAAGGGTACTGGGCGGAAGATAGTGTCTGTTGCGGTCCGCTTGAGTGCCCTGATGCATATCTCTCAGCATGAGCAAAGGCTGCCTCATTTGATGAACAGAGAACGTGCTTACCTGAGAAACATGAACCTCTCTGCGCGTCTGAGCTTATCGACTGGGAGCACCAAGAAAACGGCGGCCATCATCCAGCTGAAGGAAGCTACCGCCCGTCCAACGGTCGAGTCTATATCTCCATGCGCCAGCACCTGCAAGCCCAGTGTCCAGCATGCTATCGTCCATGCTGCGCCAAACCCTGCAAGCTGATAGATTGGTGGATAAAGCTTTGACGGATGTATATGCTCGCCGCTTGACGGTGTCCGTATATCCAATATCGCAGACGTGTCTATACCGAGTAAGTATAGTACGTGTAGGTTGATGGCCCAGCAAAGGATGCCCAGTGTCAGAAGAGCGAGAATTCGAAAAGGTAGCGGGACGTAGGTTGATAGCGATGTGTTGATTTCTGTCAGCGCGCCCAGCTCATTCGTAGCTGCCATAATTGCATGGCAGCAGCCGTCCGTACGTCTAGTCTAAGCAGGCTTTTGACGCGTTTTTGGGCCTTGTTGATGCTGGAAAATTGGCTGAAGTCAAAGCAGGGCCTTGTTGACCCGACTCCGACACAATGTGGGACTTATCACGGTCGATTTTCCACTTACAACAAACAGGAGGCTCTACGACTACATAATGCTCAGATCTATCCTGCTCTCTCGCTCTTGACCTTATGCTGCCAGGCCAAATCGCCTGACATCTCTTTAGCGGCAGACTCCTACGTGGCTACTGTCTGGACGGCAACGCCCTGGAACTTTGCCTCCCATGTATCCTGCGACCACGCCGTCGAGTCCAAAACCCACGGCCTGAAGCGCCAAGCGGCAGATAGCAAAGACGCCGTTGGCTGTCCTAAATAACAATGCAACTGCACCTTCTTTCACACCTTGTTGATGCTGCTTACGTACTAATTCCCCGGTACCCGTCGCTGAGGTCTCTGTCCTCATTGTTGGGCCTTTTTGACCGTAACATGACAAACATAATTCCCATGAGAAGCCGGGACGAGGATGTACATCATCGCATATCATCTGATAAGATCTCATTTGCAACCAAGCAACAATCAGAAAGTATCCCTAAATCAACATCATGATTCGGGAAAGAATGCAGCCGTCACATCATAAAGGTTGTGAGGCGTCCGTCAAATGATGCTGAAATGCTGTCAAGGATGGAGTTACGGTGCAGCAGGTATGCCGGGCTGTTGCATTTTAGACTCCAGGAGACCGGTCATCGGCTGTCGAAGAAAGAGTTTCGGGATGGTTTGGTTTGGAGGGCCAGCAGGTAAGAAGCTGCCAGACATTCTGACGTGTAATTAGGATTTCCCACAACCCAGAAGATGGTTCTCGCCTGTCAAAGTCTGCTCTGCCCAATCGTTGACAGGTCCTGCAGGCGCCGGAGAGCTTCTCGATGAAGGCTGATTAGCGATCTTCATCATCAATTAGGTAACTTACTGCTTGGATCTTATCTATCGTAGATATTGTCTTCATTGTGATTCTCCTGCAAGCGATTTTGTGGTTGCGTGCATTTGTGGTTCTCCAATCGGCGCTAGCTCTCGAACGACGCTGCTAACGCTAGTGCCGCCGCCAACCCTAAAGTCAACCTAATTCGCCTGTTTCCCCTCCGTCATGAGAAGATATTGGCAGAACGACACTGGGCGAATCCCTCCTGTCGCTCTCGAAAGCACAATCTGCTGCCAGCGGTTGCTCCTAGGAAGGTCGTTTTGCAAGAGTCGACGGGGGAAAGCTCAAGAGCGAGGAGAGAGTTTACGGTACCAACGTGACCACCAAGTAATAACGCGGGCGCAGCTGTAGAGTCTTGGGTACATTGTTCGTGATTCTGGTCGTACCACCGCAAGAACGTCAAAGACCCAAGACATCGATCCGCTTTGCGAGGGATATTCAGAAGCAGGCTAGGAAGTATCCACATACAGAGAGCAATAAACAAGCGACCTCTTGCAGTTTGTCATACTACGTCTTCTCGTGAAGCAAGAGCGAGTTCATCCCTCTCCTCAGGCTTCCGCTCGGGCTTTCGTGGATCTTACATACGACCTTGCTATGGTACTTGCAGTCAAGCTGTCCGTGTCCCTGCAAGATACACCCAGACGAGTCTAAGGTCTGCTGCAACTTCAACTCCAAACGATAACAGCCGCGCATTCGCTCATCGAGCAAATACAGAGCATCGCTGCTGCATCAAATATTGGAACTCCGCGTCTTTAGAGCCCGACCTGTCAAGGCAAGGTTTGAGCACAACTCAGACACCTGTCACAGACGGTGAACGGCCGCACGTCAACCCAAATTCCCGATCAAATAGGGCGACAATCTGACTTCGAAGTGATCAGATAAGCCGGGAGAAGCGAAGCAGCAGCGCTCATCGTGCACACAAGCGGGAGAGACCTCTGATACAGCGCGCCTGACTGTGGAGGAGATCAAGACTACTGCAGATATTGGCGAGGGCTGCTGCCATCACTGCAACCGGGCTGGTCACTGAGGTGCCTTCCAACGCACTCACAACCTCCAAAGGAACATAGGGCACCAGAACTTACCGCAATACAGTCAGCTTGCGAAGTCATCGAAGCCTCAAACCCAGTGTGCCGCTCGGAAAAGAGCCTGTTTGGCCAGCGGTGCTTGGTGCCCGCAGCCGTCCCATAGACCCACAGGAAAACTGAAGAGAAATCATGTAGGTTTCTTCCGAAAGCGTTCAAACTCCTTTGGATCCCCAAGGAAGAGCGGGCGGGCCGTTTAGCTGTTTATTAATTTGCTGATCCGGTCCTCACCGTGTGATACTTCAACACAATGTTTAGCAGGGCATATTAGCGTATAGAGGATATCCAATTACGTTCCATACGAGCTTTGCGAGACGCCTCCCGACATCAAGTCCCTCCTGGCGAAGTCTTGCGCATCCACCTGACGCCGCAGAGGGCTTTAGGAAGGCGGATGTCGAGAACAGGAGGTAAGCGCTACTTGTACAAGCTTAGGCTATTCACTTACAATAGACTATCTGCTCAAGGTGCTTCCGGCCTGCCAGCGTCGGTGAACGCCTCTCCAGAAGCAGACACGGAAGCAGAGTCTGACGAGACCTTGTAAGTGTGTTTCTAAGCTCGTAATGATGGATACTGCTCACTAGCAAGTGATATCGTGTCTCTCCCGTATTCGGTACTTCTCTTCACTCCTATTCCTACATTTTCAACCACTCCCCAACCCCGCTGTCTCCAAAGTGTATACAAGCTCGAAGTGGTGCAGAGTCCTAGCCGAGGTAGAACCTGTGGCTTTGGTGATGCTGATAGGAGAGCGCTGTCGGCGCCTTTAATAGCCCGCCTCCGTCTGTTTCGTCGAGTTGGTGATGCCGAGGTGGAGCTTGACGCCAAGTAAGCTCTGCACACGTCTTTCAGCGACGCGACAAGTCAATCAGCATCTTTATAGCATACTGATGCTTGCTGGTAGCGAAATCGATACCACCTTCCTCGTCTGCGCAGCCGATCTGTGGGACGCCGATCACTCTCGAGAGATGAACCTGGTTCAGCATCCATCGTATCATTATAAACCATCGCCAGTACCGGCCCCGTCTCGCCTACTTGCGCACGCTAGTCAGCCTGAACCAGGCAGCTCCAGCGCTCCAACAGGCCTTCCCATGGCGCATAACCCAACAGGACGGAAATTTTCGAACGTTTCGCAGGATTCTGTGGGTGTGGGTGAGAGAGACCAATTACCTCCTGCTTCAGGAGAAAATTGGGCACCACCACCCACCTATCGCTCGAGACGACCTTCGTCCGATGATCATGCCGACACGCCTTCTCATCCGCTTCTTCCGCCTACATATCCTCGACCCCAGAGCACAATGACTGGTGAGACCGACTTGCGATCCTCCTCAAGCGCGGGCGATGCTCCGATACTCCCAGTCAGATCGTCACCGTCCCAGAGCTGGCAACACCTTCCGACTTCGTCACAGAGACGCATGTCTGCATCACAAACATCACCTACCACCACTACGTTTGCCTTCCAAGCTCCCGTTCCTTTGCCGATTCCCCAGACAACAGCGAGCGAAGGGGCCGCGATGTCAAACAGACAAGTCTCCTATAGTTCAATGCTGTCAGCCCCGAGAACAGCTTCGTCCTCCGGACATAGACCTTGGACAGCACTCACCAATAGACCTTCTACGAGTGCTACCTCGCACTCCATACACGCTGCCGCTTCATCGAGCGGAGCAGTTCCCGATTTGACGGACATCGCATGCGTAAAGAACCTCGTGGGAGCTCTCACTACCAATGCTCATCGGTTGCGAGCTCCCATGGAGAGTACGGACGGTGTCTGGTTCGTGTTTCACGATTTAAGGTAGCTTCTGCCATAGTGTGCTTGGATGATGCTGGGCTGACGTCTCCTTATGTAGTGTCCGCACTGAGGGAATGTTCTCGATACGTTTGCGCTTAGCGTCCATTGGCAGGTGCGCCCGCCAGCTTGCCCCGCATTTCAAATGGGAGACGTCCTGATCGTTGTCTTATCAAGTAGTTTGGTCACGGGGATGGCTCAGGGCCAGATGCCTATCATGGCAGAAGTATTTACACCTCCTTTCGAAGTTATGTCGGCCAAGAAGTTCCCTGGGATGCTGGATCCGACCCCCCTTAGCCAAGCATTCGCACGTCAAGGCCTGCGGATACCTACAGTAAGTCGGAGTCGCCTGAATCAACACGTGTGAAGGAAGCGATAGCTCATGATTGTCCCTCTCACGCCCTCTTTCCGTGCTCTTTGCGGCTGGTGCAATGTTGTGCAGAGGAGAGGAGCGAATCGCAAGCGGAGACGCACAGAAGCTTTGGCGCCATCGGAGGGTCCTGATACGGAGACGACGCCCGCTCCGGAAGAGGACGGGGACCTAAGTAGCTAGCTGCGAGGGGTCTGTTTGTCGAGCAGCTCCGCTGGCATGCAGTCCACGAGGCCTGTGCGGTATAGGAGGCGCATCCCCTTTTTCACGAATCGTCCACTGGCATCAGCTACCACCTTGGCTCTTGCAACCCATTTCTACTCAGCTCGATCCTACTCATCAGTTTCCCCAGCATGGATGAGCCTCGATTCACTAGACCTAGACTTTGTACCTATGTCACTAAGTATACTCAAACTGCATTACTGTGTGATTATTCGATGTTGTTAGTGTGTCAGTGTGTCAATAGAGCATCCTGTGGCAAAGTCGGTGCAAAGCAAGAATATGCATCGCTTAGATAGACGGGTCCAGAAGGCAGACGTGCAGCGAGACGGCATTGCTGACGGTCTTGTTTCTACTTACATCGAAAAGCTACAAAGGTCGCAGAAGTCTGCCTCTAACCATATTCAATTTGGCCCGGTGCTCCTCTATGGCTCGAATGGTCAACGGATAATCCTGACGAATCTGCGCTGCCAGGCGTGCCGGACTGTCTGCTTGTGCCTGTATATCCCCAGCAGCTCCAACCTTATCTTCACTTCCCTTCCGCTCAAGTCGGACAAGAGCCATCTCGAGCTCCGTAAGCGTGGCGGCATGTGCCATCCAGAGGGCTTTCTTGCGAGCTTTTGCCATTTGTTGGAAGCTTGCCGTGATGTTTTCTTGCAGTATCGGAACGCTGGAGGCACTGACGCCGTCTGCAACTGCGATTGAGTCGTTTTTACTTGCGCCTCGATCTTCACCCAAAGATACTGAGACCGGGGTTTCCGTAGACAGCAGTTCGGGAGTGTTCAAGATCGAATCCGACGTCCCCAAATGAGTCACTGTCTGCTCCTCGGCGAGATCGGCTGAGGCATGTGGATGTGGCAGTGAAGTGTCGTCGATTGAGCCTAGATCTCTCACGTCGGGCTCGCGAAGTTCGACAGGCGCTATCAATGTGTCGGAGTCAGAGTCCAGTTCTGGCAGCCGAAGTTTCTTGTGACCGCGCTGTAGTTGGCGCTTGAAATCTGGCTGGAGCTCATGCGCCCGATTGGGAGGTCTGATGGGAGTGTCAACCCGCGAGGCAAGCAGGCTGGCTCCCAAATCGGCATCGTGATTGACTTCCGTCTCTGTCGCTGCAATGTCCAGCTGTAGTGGGCTGTCGACAACTTCTTTCAGGTCTTCCCTGTTGAAGGGTTTTGTCTCGTCCTTTTCAAGCTCTGGCTGCAGCAACAATGTCTCGACAGTCCAGAAAGCTCTCTGCAATTCGCCAGCCCGCACAAAAGCGACAGCCAAGTGGTTGAAATTGCTCGCATCGTAGCCAAACCCTCTGTGCTGTACTTCAGCCCAGATGTCCGCGACGATATCGTGTCTATGATTGGCTGACAAGCCGTTGATGAGAATGGATAAAGGCAGACAGAGCAGATTCCGTCGAGAGGGATCGATAGACGGTTGTTCCGTTTGCAGCTGGTCAGCCGAGTTACCACGTAGAAGTTGTGTATAGTCGCGAGAAGTGGAGTCTAGGGCAAACTCTACGAGAATTTTCCAAATATCAAGCATTCCCTCGACATCGTCCACCCGGCGATATGCATCGAGAAGCGCAGTGTATGTCGCCACCGAGGGTTTCGAATTAGGGTGGCTCAACATCTCTTGAAGGGTCCGGAGCGCTCTGTCCTTGCCAGAGCTTGTACTGACTCGCTCTTGTGATCCCGTTGGCTCCTCAACATCGGAAAGGGTCGCAGCATTGTCACTCTTGATGTCTGCCATTTGAGCATATGCTGTTATAACCGGGCCGTAGACTGATTGTAAAGCCAACCCGCGCGCGATGTTGGGATCCATTTTATAAGGTACCTTTGGTTTTTCGGGATCGGTGTTGTTGATATAGGTCTCCATGAATTCATCAAGCAGGCTCTGAACAACCTGACTTGAATCCGAATCGTTGCCTTTCGCCCATGCCGTAATGAGGATACTCCATGTTGCAGAGGTCGGCTCGATACCTCTGCTGCGCATCTCGTCGTAATACTCTCCGGCTACATCTGTCTTTCCCGCTCGCATCAAGCCTCTTATCATAACTGAGAAGGAGTAGACATTCGCAAGTGGCTCTTCAGTTTCACGGCGAACTCTGTCCATTCTATCCATTTTGGCGAAAATCTCCTCTGCTAAATCTGTCAATCCAGCATCGCATGCTGCTTGTAGGATCAGGGTGAATGTGCGACCTTGTGGCTGCAAGCGCCTTTGCAATATCTCGCGATATAGGTTTAAGACTTGATCGATCGGCGCACCCATAAGAACATACGCCTTGATGAGAGTTGTCCACGTCTGTATATCGGGCTTGAGTGAATGTCCGAGCGGATGTTCATCCAGAAATTTGAACAGGTCTACGGCTTCGTCCCATTGCCCAGCTTCGGTATATGCGTTCATGAGAGCTGTGTAGCTGTGCTGAGTAGGCTCAATCTCTGCTTTTATCATCTCTTCGAAGACATTCCTTGCGCTCGTAGGATCGCGCTTATGCGAGTATAGGGTAATGAGGAGGGTCCAGGTCCGGACGGTAGGGTCACGCCTGTTACGTTTCATGCGCGCGACCGTCTCAAAAGCTTTTGCGACATTGAGCTGTTGTACGTATGTCTGTAATAGCATGTTGTACGAGCCGGTGGTGGGGGTCTGCCGGAATGGTACTTCTGGGAAATTGAACTTTTGTTCGAAGAAAGATAAAAGACCGGAGATGATAGTGGAGTTGCTATACGACACATGGCCACGGATAAGCTGCGGAAGGATTTGTTGCAGAGCTCTGACCAGCTCTTGAGCCTCTTGTTCGAAAGGTGGGAAAGCTTTCAAGTGAGCGTGAAGATCGGTCGCTACCGCTTCGTAGAGCTGGCACGCTCTCTCCAATTTGTTCTGATTCAACACTTTCTGAAAAGTTCCTCTTTCGTAGTAAAGGTCCTCGATTCTTTCTTCCAATGCAAGCCTGGCGTCTGCTTCTGCTTCTGCTTTGCTGACTGCCGCTTTAGCTTCGCTCTCTCTTGCCTTGCCCTTCGGATCGTTGCTTTGATGCTGTTCATGCCGCCTTGTGCTATTTGATGTATGGCTCCGAGCTTCGTGTGGGACGGAGTGGGAAGGAGTAGCCGGGGGTGGATAGCTCTCTGCGACATGTTCGGAAGACGTAGTTGATTGAGATCTTGCTATACCAGCAGAGAGGAGGTGGGGCGTGGCATTTCCAATCTGATACCGGCTCGAAATCAGAGGTCTGGAATCGTGTCGGCGAAGTAGGCTGTACCGCGATCTTGTCCGATTACGAGTACGTGAAGGAGAATGCGAACGTGGTGAAGAGGGTCCAGCGGCAGTGTAAGATGGGTAGAAGAAAAAGCTTGGGTCATCGAGCGTGACGGCGCTCGTCGATGCCCGTCTCGATGGCTGCCGGGCAGCTTGACATGTACATTTTGCTAAGGCTGCTGTGGCCGCGATTCTGCTGACTTGCTTCTTTGCGCTTCCAAGCTGCGCTTGCATAATCCAGACCGCTGGCTGGACGGACTGAACGACGAGATCGCTTAACAATTCGCATACGTAGACCATTGTGCTATGACCTTACCTATGCAGTAGACACCTTATTCAAGTGGTTCAACGAGTTGTGCAAGTTTGCGAACGAAGCAGAAAGACGGCCTTTCTTGCTTGAAGCGATACGTCGATACATTGCCCGGACTAATGAAGCAGCTCTACTCGGGCTGCAGAACATGCTTACACGAGCAAGTCAAACGCTCTACAAGATTGCGCAGAAGATACTATGCCACTTCGAGCGATGATGCTGCCAATTCTCTACATGACCGCCCGTACAGATTGGCCATCGTAGGCTCTGGACCAGCTGGTTTCTATGCTGCTTCAAGGATTCTAGGTCTTGCTGGCTCGCGGAATGTCAAGATTGATATGTTTGAAGAATTGCCTGTGCCTTTCGGGCTCGTGAGATATGGTGTCGCGCCAGATCATCCTGAAGTGAAGGTAGGACCATCTTTCAGTCAGTCTTAAGTGATGTAGATTGATCCTGGGCTGCCAGAACTGCATACACAAATTCGAGGAAATGGCAGAAGATCCCCGATTTCGATATTTCGGCAATGTTCAAATAGGTGGTCCATCAGTATCTGCATCTTCTTCGAAAGATACCACCTTCAAAGCGCCTAGCGACTCCTCCCGTCCTACTCGGCATGCTTTAAGCATACCCCTTTCCTTCTTGCGGCCTTACTATCACAATATCCTTTTCACCTATGGAGCTTCTCACGATCGTTCTCTAGGAGCATCAGTCCTCAACGATGATTCTCCGGATCTGCAGAATGTTCTATCAGCGAGATCCTTCGTACATTGGTACAACGGCCACCCGCACTCTCCCTTCCACACCAAGTCTTCACCCAATAGACTAGACTTGTCAAACTTGCATAAAGCTACTATAATCGGACAAGGCAACGTTGCGTTGGACTGTGCAAGAATACTTCTATCCGGAACAAACGAGAAGGAGCTGAAGAAGCTCAGCAAGACGGATGTCCCAGAGTCTGTACTAGCAGAGCTGGCGAAGAGCAGTATTAGAGATGTGGAGATCGCAGGACGGAGAGGACCGCTGCAATTTGCAGGCACAACAAAGGAAATTAGAGAGCTGGTGACATTGCAGGAAGAAGCTGGCGTGAATTTCAAAATGTCTGAAGAGGATAGGAAGCTTGTTACTACGGCTCTCAGGGAGATGGATGATTATGCTTCAAGAGGCGGCAAGATGGAAAATGCAAGAATGAAGAAGCGCCTGCTGGGTTTGATGCAGAAAGCTACAAATTCCTCCGCGGCAGAGTCATCTTCCTCTGAGACTGCAGCTAGCTGGAAACTGACATTCTGCCGCTCGCCGATCGCGCTGCTCAGCAAAGACGGGACTTCCTCCGGCCCCATATCCAGCATAAAATACGAATTAAACGACTTGGCGCCTGTATCAACGAGTACGCTGCCAAGCAACGACGTAGTGGATCCATCTTCATACATGGCCCGTGGCACTGGACAAACGATTACTACCAATACAGACTTCCTGCTAAAAAGCGTGGGATATCGGTCAATAGGCATCCAAGGCTTGCCGTTTGATGAGCGGAAAGGTGTAGTGAGGAACATTAAAGGAAGGATACAGGATGAAGAGGGCAGCTTGATGAAGGGGATGTATGTCTCTGGATGGTTGGCGCGTGGTCCGAATGGAGTCATCGCGACAACCATGTACGATGCTTTCCAGACGGCTGAACTCATGATCGGTGATTTCGTCAAGAACACATCAAATGACAATGAAAGTATCGCAGAGCTTCCGGATCTGCGGGAGCAAGGCTTTGCAGATCAAAGAATAGTGAGCTGGAAAGACTGGAAAGCGATAGATCAGCAGGAAAGAAGGAATGGAGAGAAGTTGGGCAAGGAGAGGGAGAAATTCGTAACCGTCCAAGATATGCTGGGTGTTCTGGGATGAGAAGGATAGAAAGCCAGATAGACAAGCGAACGGCCGCTACATCATTGGCGCGGCTGCCCAACTCGCTGAATGCCGGACAAGGCTACTTCTGTCTGCCCGGCCCGCAGGCTGAAATTGGTCTTGATTAATCCTTCGCGATCCGACAGCTGTAGAGGGAATAAGCACATCAAAGAGAAGATCCGTATCGAGCGTAGGTAGTGTGGGGGATTGCTGGTAGGCAGCCATACTTCGATTCTTAGTTTCCAGAATGGGCTTCAAGCCTTTGCTACCGCGACCTCGTCAACCTCCGAGCGGCTCCCATATAAAAATAAGATCTACTCCAAGCCTATCTTCCTTCTATCGCATAATCTCCCGTATTTCCACATGCTGAACGCATCTATCCGACAAATTCAATGGCTTTCTCTGCCCTTTTGGGAAGTGAGGCCATGCCCCTACGATGCTTGTTCTAGCAGCAACACGGGCTTTCTGTGATGACTTTCCCGTTGGCACCCGCTGCAAGGGTGTCGCTGCCAAAGAGTGTGAATCCAGTAGCTCCTCCAAGAAAGATGGCGAAGAGGATGTAGCCATTGAAGTACATCCCGAGCAGCATGAGGAGGAAAGCGACGGTGAACTGTATGCCATAGATGCCGCCTCGTACCGCTTGTTGCGACCACGATGGGAACTCGGGAATCTTGGGCCTGCAATGCATCTTGACAAACTTGCTCTCGCTGTCAAGGTCTGCTGCATTTTTTGATCTGCATCCGCACTTTGCGTTTCTCTTCGCAGCGTTCAAAGCTGCGACGAGCTGTCTATCGTGTATGCGGCCTATCCGGCGTATGCCCTCGACGCTCATTGCCAATAGGAAGACCCCAAGAACAGTTCCAGCAAAATGGGCTTTTGTCTCGTTGTGCCATGATTCAACGAGGAAGCACGAGTCGACGGTGTACCAATTCCAGAGCATCGAGACTGGCGGGACAGATCTCAGTAGGTATATCTCGTCTCGTTAGGTCGCGGAGTGCAAATTACTTTTGCATGAACCTTCGCCCATGTCCATGTCCATTGTACCGTCACTGTGATGGTCCATCCTGGCGTATAAATGTATGTTCTGGCGAAAGGTCAAGCCTAAGGCGCATTAGTGCCTGCCTGTCAACGGACTGTCATCTTTCATTAGGCAATTCAACAGCATCTTACATTAGTGGATACAACAAGCATAAACACTCTGACTATGCTTTGCTTTCGGGTCGCGCCGGGCTTTGCTACATCAGGGCCGGCCTGAAGGTCTTTGTAGATTGATTTCAGATCAGAGCAATAAGGAGCTTAAACACTTTCAAGACTATCTTGAACCATTATAAAACGCAAAAGCAGCAGTCTCATGGCCGGGCTTACCATCGCCCAACAATGGGAAAGCCAGCAACCTTTGAAACCGAAAAAGCGTGACAAGTTGCGTTCTGCAATCTCCCAACTCGCGCTTAGAAAGGTCAAAGGCTTCAAGAATCTATACAACAAAATAGCATAGAACAGCTGCGAACGTACTCTGCACCCGCTCGTTGCTGGTCTAAATGGCCCCAGCAGCTCGACGAGGAAAGCCGACAACTTCAATAAGCATCAATGGGCGAGCAGCGGCGGCTGCAGCTGCTGCAGCAGCAGCTAATCAAGATGTAGGCATGGCAGAAGCGTCGTCGAGCAGGTCTGGGCCAGACAGAAGGGTCAGGAGCGGGACAAGAGGTGGTGCTGGATCCGGTAGTCTAACAAGGGTACGGACTCGTCGACCTTATTATGAAGTTATCATCATACGAGAACACTCTCTGAACCGTATACCCACATCCACTTGCGCGAACCACAGAACAAAACACCTTACTCGGCCAGCACTCTCACTAGTCATCGCACTTCAGGCCTTTCTTCATCAGCGCCTCGTACATCAGGAAACAAACCTACCCTGATACGCGAAAAGGATGCAAAGGGCGCTATCGAGTCGCTGAGAATGCTCATCAAGAATAGATGGAATCCGGAGGCAGGCCTGCTAAACCTGGAGGTGAGCTTCACATACTAGCAACCCACTCCTGAAGAGACGGTTTGCTGATACAAATTTACTAGAACATGGCGTCGGACGCAGCATTCGTAAGCTCGAAATTGCGAGCACCAGGCCAGAAAGGAGCACCCAGGAATGCAGCACCAGCGCTCTGGAAACTAGCCAGCGAACTATGTCCGAACGTAAGTGACTCATAGATCCTGTTCATCATGCCGCTTTGCACAGTGTTCAAGCGTACTCTGCTGACATGATCCAAAAAAATGGAAATGACAGCTTCAATCCCTTTCTCTGGCGAATAATAACCTGAACAACCTGGATGATCTAGCGCCTTCAGCACTCGTTCGCCATTTCCCAAAGCTACACAATCTATCCATGCAAGGCAATCTCATAAGCCAGGTTAGCTCTCCATTCTCTGGCTTTTGGGAAACTGCTGACCGTGTTCTTCTCTCTCAATATTAGTACTCGCATCTGAATGCATTATCAACGGTGACGGGCTCGATCATGGGAGGGAAACCTGGTCTTGGAGAATTGAAAGAATTGATACTGGCCGGGAACCCCATACAAGAGAGGGAGAACAAGAAGAGCGCGGCGGACTACCAGAGGTCAGCGAGTCCTTGTTCCTCCTTTCGACCTAAAGGTATACTGACTTTATCGCTTACAGCCAAGTGCGAAGGAGGTTTCCGTCCATTACGCTGCTAGACGGCGTGCCTATCGATCAAACGATACCTATTCCCAAACCTCCTACAGCCGAAGCGATAATAAGCAGCTTGAACATCGCCGGCCGATCGAAAAGAACGAATGATTCGATGCAAGCAACCCCGATGAATGGAGATGCGAAGAAGGGTGGCAGTCGGAGTAAAGTCGTACTGCCTTTAAGCATGCAGCCTGGCTTCGTGGATGCCGAGACGAGTAGGAACGCAATGGGCGCATTCCTGCAAAAGTAGGCTCATAATTACCGGACGGTACATTTCGTCTACTAACACTTAAATCAAACCCTCGCCAGATTCTTCACTATTTTCGACGGCGATCGCTCACAGCTCATATTTGCCTATGCACCCCAAGCTACATTCAGTTTAAGCGTCAGCACGACTGTGTCGGAACGCGCTAGAAGGCTACAGCACATGACTCCTGAGCAAATATCAAAGCAAAGAGAATTATCGTGGGCTAGCTACTTGGGCTCTGCGTACGATAATGCTGCTTCACAAGGCCAGGGTAAGAACCAGGAGAATTTGAGCAGGAATTTTGTGAGGACGAAGAACTCTCGTACGTGCATATTCATCCCGTCTAGCCCGAGCTGCCAGCTGATTCAGTCATAATTACCAGAAAGGAGGGAAGAAACGCTTCATGTAGGCAACGATGCGATAGCCGCGTTCTCGGCGAAATTGCCTAAGACGCAACACCCTATGACGGACGCAAGTCGATTTGTCGTTGATACATGGCAACAACCTGGAACCTCGGAAGCCTATCCGGAACTGCTCGTCGTGGTCGTCCACGGGGAATATGCCGAGCGTGAGTCGTCACTGATAGGGTCTTGCAACATAGCGAGAGCGCTAATTCACGCCTCCTTTACGTATGCCAGTACCATCTACCGGTTTACGATCCTTCGATAGAACTTTCGTTCTGGCGCCTGCAGCACCTGGTACAACGTAAGCCAAGGCATTGCTTTCGTACATCGCTCAGCCGCTAACAACATGACTTGTCCACAGGGCGCATACTGCTGGCTGGCCATGTGTGATTATATCGGACCTGCTCGTTCTGCGAAATTGGGCAAATCCGTCTGTCTGGAAGGTGGAAGCGCCGCCTGTGCCCGCTGACATACTGTCTACATCTACCTCTGCTCCTGTAAGCCGGAACATCGGTCTATACTTTCGGAGCGTACAGTTGACATATCGCGTATCAGTCGGAAGAACAGCAGCAAGCGCTGATGATGCAGCTTCATGAGAGCACGCGTCTGAACGCTCAATTCTGTTTCCAATGTCTAAACGAAACCGGCTGGAATCTGCAAGCTGCTATGCAGGCTTTCGAAGCCGCAAAAGCAAGTATACCGCCAGAAGCGTTCATATAGCCTTTTCACCCGCCGGTGCAGACTTCTGTCATCACCTATATTACAGATCAGATCATCTTCTGCCTAATCATCGTTACATCCTATTTATGCCATTCAGCATTAGTCGTTATGCCTGCGCGTAGGAGGCCATTTCTGCGTCTGTCAGCAGTCTCCTTAGTTATGTTGTAGCCTGTCTAGAAACCATACGACCAAAGCTCCACAGCTCTACATGCCGCACCCATTGTCCTCATTTCTGTGGGATTGCCTTGCCTTCTGCCCAAATCCCGCCCATGTATCATCTCTTCCCATCCCCGACACTTTTGCAGCAGCTTTCCAAGAAGGTCGAAAGTACCGGCATAGCTGGAAAGGCGGTATTCTTGTATGCTGGAAGAAGACTCTACCGCTACARATTTTTCGCGGCACAAGCAAATTCCTTCTCTGGACGGTACTCGGACAGAAGACCGCAATTTGCGCGGCATACGCTCCTCCTACCCCAGCAAAACACAGAAGCCATCAGACAGATGGTTGGGGAGAAGTGAAACACCTTGCTCTGGCACTTCAAGAGGAACACGATCTGCCTCTCCTGCTCCTTGGGGATTTCAATGCACGCATAGGCACAGCAAATCGCGACAACCCTACTATTCCTCGACAGGGCGTTAGGTGCTCGTCCGATAAGAAGCACTGCAATGGTCGCACGACCGAGTT
>BCII01000018.1:450521-640361 GCA_001972285.1 Erythrobasidium hasegawianum
GTAGACCGCAATGTTCTATGGTCGCAAATGGCGGAGAAAGGAGCTCGAGGCAGGCTCTTCTCTTCAGTGCGCCATCTATACAGCCAGCTTCAATTCAGAGTTAGCTTGAATAAGAGATACTCCGCACCCTTCTCTCCTACAACCGGCGTACTGCAAGGGGATTCTCTTTCTCCTCTCCTCTTCATCATCTACCTCTCCTCTTTCAAGACTACCAATCACCGTGACGACGTAAGATTAGACGGCATGCCGATCCACGACTTGCTACAGGCGGACGACGTCGCAGTCCTCTCGCATTCCTTACCGGGGCTCCAGCACCATCTCAACTCATTCGACCACTTCTGCAAGCACGCCCTAGCATGCTCAAACCCATCAAAAACCTTCGCTCAATGCCTCAACGTTACAAGGCCTATAGATGCCGCCTCTCCATCAGGACTCTTCCTTAATGGCGAACCTATAGCCTGGACATTACTATACAAATACGTAGGAATCATCCTCGATATGCAAGATCCACTCCACTGGAATAATCAGATCAACGCGAGCTGCGCAAAAATTCAAAGGGCGATCGGCGATTACTATTCCCTGAGTAAAAGGCTGGGACACACTCCACAAATATACTCTATCAATCATTTCAAAGCCTTCATCAGACCTCATTWCGACTATGCAGCTGAGCTGCTTTTTGATCTTCCTGCATACAAGCGCAAGTTTTTCAACAGGATTCTTAACCCTTTTCTTCGCCGGGTGCTCCGCCTCCCCTATCAATCACTCATACCTCCTCTATACATCGAGACCGGCCTAGACGACGTGCAGCACCGATGGGTCAAGCAAAGCATCGCGTTTTTGGCCGCTGCCCAGTACCTCCCTCTTACACATCCAGCTCGACGAGCTCTGCAAGACTCTATTTCTCTTCAGTCTAGTCGAAAGGGATGCGTATACAAGCTGCGCGAAAYCCTCCGCACATTTTCCTTCACGGAGAACCTCCAGGAGGGTGGAATTGGGTTCGATTGGGTCTCTCGCGCGACAGACGCGACTACTTCTCACTTCACACATATCCTGCATCGCGAGATGAGCCTGAAGAAGCTTGCTCCCTACTACCATACGACAAGCCGTACTTCTCACCCTCAATCTTACCTCAAACACCCCGATCAGCAAGGTCGCTTTGCTTTGACCCTCTTCAGGACTGGTCATTCCCATCTTCGTTACCGCACAAGTATACAAGACAAACGAACAGAAGGAACAGTACGGGATCAATCATGCCGTTACTGCAAGCAAGATCGGGAAGACGAGATGCACGCGTTTTTTGACTGTAGGAGTCCCGAAGTCTGGCCAACGCTTATTCAGTTCCACCGTTCATTGGTGGAGCTGCGCGATGCTGACCTCATACAGTTCGAAGACGAAGGAGACAAGAAAGTCCTTCTGCAGACACTCTTCCACTCATCGGTACCGCGCATACAAAATGCTGTTATTCGTGCAGCAGGGAAGATTGGAGACCTCTTCAATGCTCAAGATGCACGTCGCAAGAACCCTAGGCCGATGAGGGTCAAACGAGCTCAGACAGCAAGCATACCGATCAAGAAACTGCCTAGAATCATAGAATCCGATAGCGATTACAGCCCCTAGGGCTAGCTCCCACATTACTCTACACTTTCTCTCTACCCATCAGGCATTTTGAGCACCTCCCTGAGCAAATGAATGGACGCGACGCGTGTCGGAGTTTCTCAGTATGGTCGTCTGCAAGGACTGGCCACCCATGCACGACTCAGTAGACCCAGCTACTGCAAATACTCCACAAACATTAAGCCAGACACGAGAAACAACGACATCGCGCCTAGCGCTCCATCTCACTTCGCTCATACAAGCCAGGCCTGCCTCGCTTTTCTTACATGCATATAGTTTGTTAAACTATGATACACTGGTACATTATCGCTAGAAATACTTTACTTGTATTCATAGATTGTTTCTCCCAAATGGGCTTGACCTCTTGCAATCTAACCTCAACCTCAACCTCAACCAAATCCTGTAAGTATGCCCTCGAAAGCGAAACCAGTGCCTGCTCAGAAGCAAGTAGATCCGGAGCTACGCAAGGTACTTACAGTAAACAGCCTAACGAACATGGCCAGTCTCTAAAATCATCGTCTCATCGCGTGCACGCAAATGTCAATAGCAATACTTAGCTGCCATTTGGTACTCATGCTCCAAGATTGTTGAAGAGGAAGAAGGTACACAATGAATTGGATAAAGAAAGCGCGTCTGATGCTGGCTATCCACCCGGCAGTCGACTTGGGCGTCATCGCGTCCGAAGCTTTCGTTGCAACTCTAGCAGAACTTGTACGAATCACAAGCTACAAAGCGTATATAGGACACTGATGCCCTGACAATATAGGTATACGCTCAAGCCGGTAGGGCAGCTACGCGGTTGCTCGAATACCCGTTAACAACTTGCAATTCCAGAATCTTTGGCTCAGGACCTTGAAGCATTCTCCAAGTATGCACTAATCACTTATTACCTGTCTTCAATCTGGTCCTGATCTTTGCCGTCTACAGACACGCTGGCCGTACCTCAATTCTAGCAGATGACATGAAGCTTGTCTGTCGGAAGAATGCAGATCTAGTATGTCCTTCCACTCATACACGAGGACCTTCAGCTGACATCGACTGCAGCATTCTCGAATCAGTCAGATCGCTACTGGCCTGACCGGAAAAGCTCCCAGCTCGAAGAAAGAGTCGACATAGACATCACTATCCCTTTTGACATCTCTGGATTCTCAAGTCTCTTACAAAGTTACTGCACTGTCGTTGTAATAACTGTTCGCAGTACTTCGCCGCACATACTAAGACCTTTCATGCGGAAAATATTCAGATCTGGCTCCCAAGCTTGGTACGTGCACACCGGTCTGATACATACGGCCGCAAGGATTGACATGCTCCGCGGATGGGCTGGTCAATAGGATCAAAGCGCTGCAAAGGAGCTTCGATCCATCTCCTGCCGGAAACGGATAGTCATCTGACATAATAGTGGTAAATTGTTCACTCCAACTAGAGTTTTGACAACACTGCTTAGGCTTTCTACCTCTTTTTCTGAATAATCTCATCCAATCTAGCAATTCGTTCTGGCATAGTCTGTTTGCGTCCACCGAGATCCTAATCAGCCTTTGTATCCTTGCTGGGACTTGAACACTTCTTACCGGATGAGAATGTTTGTATGCACTCCAGAGGCCATCCACATCTGTAACTGACTTGTTCTTGTCGCCAATTCTTACGAGTGCGACTTTGAGGTTCTCTGCATATGGTTTCTCGGGCGTGGATAGGTCATATGCGAATTTATCTGCTTGGAACTCGAAACGTCTGCTGACTGCGTTGATGACGAAGGAAATGACGGTATCTAGCGGACTGAGTAGGTTGGCTGAAAGAAGCAGGCCGATAATGACTGGCTGCTGGGAGTAGAAGGAGAAGGAACGGTACTGCGCAACACTTGTCAGTTTATTCTATCGCGAGAAAGGCTGGAAACTGACGAGGCTGGGATTGAAGACGGTCAATCTGATCAAGCTCAGGTTGGCGAAAGTGAGGATCTGTCCCATGATCAACATCATAAAAGAGTGATTGAACTTCCAGTGGCCGAGCTCATGTGCTAGAACCGCTTCGACTTCTTCCGGCGTATTCTGATCCAGTAGGGTATCGTAGAGAACGATGTGCTTGGTGAGGAAAGGCATGCCAAAGAAGAAAGCGTTCCTGAAGAGAATTGTCAGCCTATTGAAATTCGTTCCGGGCGCAGTCGACCTACGAATGCGAAGACCTAGTACTGCCATCCATCATCCAGAGACGGCCTAGAGGAAAATCGAGCCTCTTGGCCAATTGTGACACACGGTCTGCTACTTGCATATAGTTTTCTTTGTCCCTGAATTCCTGAATGGCTGTGTACTTGTTGAAGATGCGCGAAATGTACGGATAGGCTGGAATCATGATGATTTGGAGAGCGACCACGAAGAGCATCACGTAGTTGACGAAGGAGGAGCCGTAGATCTGGATGATCTTCAGCAGAGCTGCAATGATGGGCAAGCCTAGTCCTGCCGCGAGTGCCTGGCCTTTGACAAAGTCCAGGACCCATGTCTTGAGAGTAGTCTTGTTGAATCCGTGCTGTAGGTATCCACGTCAGTATGAAGAATCATCTTGTGAGAAAGTATATAGTATGATTTACCTTCTCCTCCAGGACGAAGGTACGGTACAGGTCTGAAATTATGCTGGTGACGGACGAGACTGCCGACAGTGCGACCACGAAAGCCAGGGAATGTGTGATCTCCCCTCTTGCTCGCACGAAGGCGAATGTCCCAGAGTAGTCCCAGATAGCTCTCAATCCGCTGACGGGGTCCCGGGACCCTAGGCAAAGCGTGACGATGGTCGTGTAGATGCACGCATTCTCGCAGAGATCAACGAGGCCAGCGAGCTGACCGAAACGTAATTTGTCGCGCAAATAGTGCTGCGATGGGAGGAAATTGCTGCTGTCTTGGAGGATCTTGAAGTATGGCTGCAGACTCGCCGGAGGACTTTGGTGCTTGAGACGCGCCAACTGTCTTCTGGAAAGCGCCAGATCAAACACGTACTGGCCCACGCTCAGCAGCAGAACGAGCTGCAAGAAGTCCATCTTAGCAAGCTGAATGGTCGAGAACCAAGAAACAGGCTGCGAAAAGGCCCTTTATGCGAGCCCAACTCGTCGCGCACAAACACATCGAGTTCGGCTGTCGAGCTAAACCTACTGGCTGGCTTTGGCTCTGCTTTTCACCATCTCCTATGCCCTCACCACTATCCTGACCCTCAGCAAACATGACCGATGACGCCGCTCGCAACCTCTCTATCTCTATCAAGCTCCGTGATGGGAATCTGATGCCGCGAGTCTCGTTCGGATGCTATCAAGTAAAAGATGCAGGAAAGAGCGTTGCGAAAGCTCTGCAGACCGGTTATCGAGGTTGCGATTCAGCGCGCGTTTACAAGAATGAAAATGCAGTTGGAGAAGCAGTGCGAAACGCTATGTATGTAGCGCTACATCACTCCTTACATTGCAAGCTGAACAGCGCTCGCAGAACAGCTCGGCCGGGATCCCGCGTGAACAGATTTTTGTAATAAGCAAAGTGAATGCCCGAACACACAGCTTGAAGGAGACGCCCAAGGCTGTCCGTCAAAGTCGCAACCGTATAGGCTTGGACTATATCGACCTGTATCTACTGCACGATGCGGTATCAGGAAGACAAAGACGGCTAGAAGCATGGTCTTGTCTGATTGATGCAAAGCAGAAAGGCATAATCAAGAGTATTGGAGTCTCGAATTGGAATGTCAAGCATTTCGAAGAGTTGATACACGAAGGCTACGAAGTGCCCGCAGTTAATCAGATCGAGCTACATCCTTTCTGCCAACAGAGGGACATTGTTGAATATTGCCAGGACAAGGGCATTGTAATACAAGCCTACTCTCCTCTTGTCAGAGGCGAGAGGTGGGAGGACGAAACTCTATGCAGCGTGGCCGGGCGCATAGGCCGAACAAAAGCACAAGTGCTCCTCAGGTGGAGTTTACAGAAAGGCTATTGTCCGGTCGTAAAAAGTGACACCCCTGCCAGAATAGGTGAGACAAATCCGAATATCTGCGGAAGCAGGCTGATTCTTCCTCTGCAGAGGAAAACTTCGATGTTTTCTCATTCAGCCTGTCGGAGCAGGACATGAAGCTTCTCGATGCGCTCGACGAGGGCAAGGACGGCGCTTGTAGCTGGAATCCTGTGGATTGCGTCTGAAGTGATAAGTCTTCCGCCAATCTGCAAGCGGTCCTATGGTCAGCATAGGCAGCATAGGCAGCTTCCCAGAGCGACCGCTACTTAGCTTAGCCTAATCACGTTGCCCTCAACGTGAGGCAGATTACCAAACGGCAAAGGCTGGCAAGTAGGGACGTACTTGGCGAAAGAAGAGGTTGACGTTTCGATGTAAAAGTTAGAGGAGCAGTAACCTGCTGCTGAACGGCGGGATGTCCAGCTTCCGGAGGAGGCTGATGATGTGATGTTGAAGGATGATTGGGAGGTGGAATAAGAGATGATGCGACAACTTGAGGCAATACCGGGTCAACGAGCTCTGAAACCACACGAGAGCCACATCAGTAAAAAGATTGGTAGTCACAAGCAATTCTATGTTTTACCAAGGATTGTATTTACGTATAGATTCACCTGGCGCAGGTGTCTTCCTCGCGTAGAGCTGCTGCGGCGTGAAGTACTGAAGTCGCGCAGGCGATGGGGTACAACATTTTCTCGAGTTAAGGTCGGACCAGTAGGACCAGTTCGGCAGAAGACCCTTCTCTTGTGCGATCCTCTTTTGCAGGTCCGCCTGCAGGTCAAACTCTTGGAGCTAGCTTGTGAACGTTTGCATGTTGCTGTTTCAGAGGACTGCGGTTCCATTTCAGTGTGCCGCTCTTACGTGCAATGGGAGCCACTCACAGATGATTCGGACAGGCATAGGTTTCGCGCTCGAAGTGAACCATGTTTGTATGAGGTGGATGAGGAAGAGGAGGGAGGTTAGGGACTTGCTGATTTGCTGCATTGATCTGGATGCCTCTACCTCCAAAGGGTAGTGTCGACGACGTACGCCTTCTGATGCTAGGATACGGGCCGCTTTAGCGAAGTGAGACGCGTCGAAGAGTACCGGTGAGAGAGGTCCCTTGCGACATGCCGAGCACATCGTCGAGCAGGGTGCAGTGATGGAATTGTCTCCCAGATATGCCGCCATTAGCTGGTGAAAACACCTGCCACTGAAGAGTGCTCGAAATACGAAGAGCTGATGTTGTAAGGGAGCTTGCTTGGAGGAAGGGTCCGTGACGTAGTGTTCGTTGCGCAAGGCGAAAATCGTTCTCATTTCCAAGTATTTGTACGAGACGACGATGACGGCTAGGGCACCCTGTCCGTCTCTATTCGCTCGACCGATGTTCTGAGGTGATAAAGATGCACATATCAGTCAGCCTTTCTAGTCCCTCTAAAATGGAACCACCGCACCTGGGCAAGAGCGTCCATACTTTCAGGGGCTTAGCGGTATGGAGTGTAAGTGTCGTGGACATAAGAGTCATGGCCGGACCGGAAGAGTAGCCTTATAATGGCTTACTCACGAGATACTTGTACAGCGAGACGAACGTCTCTGCGGTCTAGTCCTACTCCGAGCCTGTGCAGCGGATCAGATGACAGCAACGACTGGTCACACCATATACGCAAGTATCAACGTACGCAGGTGTGCATATGAGTCCATCTTGCTTGCCCGCAAGCCATGCTGCCAGGTCAGTGTCGAACATATCGGAAAGGTCGTGTTCATCCGTGACGGAGCCGTGACAAGAGTGAAAAGTGACAATGTTCAGGCTAGGGACCTTCTCGTTGAGGAAAGCTTTGAGATGCCAGCACATCTCTCAAGTAGGACAACTAGGATGCAGAAGGTTTCACTGCTTAGCAGCCTAGATTGTCACTACTTATAGACCGTCACTCACAATAGAATGAATCCTCTCTGTCTAGGATCTTTAGTCACCAATGGCTCGACGTACGATAAGACTATGTCCAGCTCGTCCATCCCTCGGCTGGTGAATCGCACATCCACAAAGATGTCTGTTCGTGTGGTCTGGGGAGCTTGCACAACCACAGTGTCTTGTGCTCGCAGACTGTACTCCTCTGTGACTGAATGGAGGGCGCTTACGGGCAGAGTAGCAGAAAGTAGGGTCCAAGGTAGATGAGGGACACTCATAAAGTCGATCCATACAGTGGCATTTGCGTATTTTGGCCCGTCAAAAGTAACGAGCATGATTTCCGACTTTGGTGATGATGCGACATCGTCATCTGCTATGGCCAATACAAGCGGACCTCTGTCTCCTGCATGGACTACGCGAAGAGTGCCCTCCAAATATTAAGGGCGTGTATTGGTGGTGGCCGTCAATGATGCTATGGGTAGTCTTGTGAGCTGTGGCGGAGTGAGGTTCGAAAGAGGGAAGCACCTATCAGTTGGAAAGCGAGACCAGTTTGTCGTAGTACAGAACAGCTTTCCGGCCGAAAGCAAGCGAACCCGTCCAACCGCGTCGATGGTCCTGGACAAGACTGTCGCGAGATAGCGGGCCATACAAAGCATGGGTCCTAGGCCTTCACATCGGATTCTTGGGAGTCATCGATACGTGATCCAGAGGGAATGTCAAGCTGTAGACAGCAAAAGCGCTGCGGACGTCGGTTTCTCAACGATATCGATGACGACTAAGTCTTCATCTGTAAGGAGGCTGAGGGAGTGATAGGCTTTACGAACGGGACGGTGCTGGAGCCTGCATTCGGCATCTAACAGATTGTCCGCTTTTTTGTAAGAAGCCTACGGAGGCCAGTTGCTCAAGGCTGTAGCATCTGCTTATCTGCCGGGACCAGATATCTAGCGAGGCGCCATTAGCAGGCTGGTCCGCCAATGTTCGATCGCCCAGATGGAATCGGATTTATCAAGACCTTTGCGTAGGGTCTCTGTTCCAGTCCGAGCACCACTTGGTGGCTACACCGCGGTTGTACATCTACTTCACCGCAGATCTGGAGCTGCAGTGATTCCGGGAGTCATTCAGAGGTAATGGTCGAGCCTCGCGTCGTTCGGGCGCCACAGGTAAGAGGATTGTGAATGAATGACCAGCGTACGTAGCAGAGATGACTAGTCGCCCTTCCGCCTTGTCAGTCTCACGGTATTACACACTTTGATCAGGGGTACCAGTTTCTTGGCTTCGTTGAGCGAGTACTTGTGGATTTGTCTAGCTTGCGGAGATGTATAGACTGAGAGAAGACGGTTCAAGGTAGGAGTTATATACTTCTTGGAGTGAACGTAATCAGCGCGGTCTCTACTTAGCCTTCGCTAACTCTTTCAACGCCTGCCATCGGGCTGAAGATGCTGCCTGCAGACCAATGCGACTTCCAAGGCCTTGAAGAGGTCGTCTAGAATCCTAACCAAGATCATCAATGCTTATGAGGGAATAATGTGATGGATAAGGGGTGTGATAGGAGAATTAGGCTGAGCTTAGAACATGAAGAGGGAAGAAAGGAAAGGAGGACAAGAGAAAGACGAGCGTCTTTTGTAGCTGGTAGTCAGTTCTTCCACTTTCGCGGAGGTACGTGTAATCTTCCAGGTCAGACAGGCTAGTGGCAGTCTCCAGTACCATGGAAGTGGAATCTGGAAGATACGTTGACATCAGGAGTAGCACGGTATAACATCTGCAAAGCTGGAAGAGCATCAGTAGTCTCGAAGCAAAGCCTATCAATCGCCACTCTCTCTCGCTCCTCACCACCTTCTCGTTGAAAATGACGAGTTTCCGGACGTGAGGAATTGGCGGCCTTTGACCAGCCAGTATACATCCTGCAAGGTTCATCAGTGGATCTGGACCCCTTGCGAAGATGTCGAAAGCCTCAAAAACGCAGATAGGGCAGCTTGTGAAATCGTTGGGAAAGGCCAGAGTCGGGCAAAGTCTGAGCACGACAGCCAGGAATGCATGGACGACGACAAGTACAGCAAGTAGCAGTGGTAGTGCTGTCGCTGGAGGCAGCCCCAGTGCGGTGACCGACCATCTCTCGCCAAACTCCTCGTCCGCTGGGTCATCGTCCTCGGGTTCTGGCTCAGGCAGTAGTTCTGCCGGGAACAAGCACCATGCGCAGTTGCCTTCATTCTGGATACAGCCTCCTTCCAGTACTGCTGGCTATCCCCCACCTCCCTCCTTGCTCTTCAATCCAAGCAGCAGCCCAAGCAACAGCGGGAGCGCAACGGGGAACCCATCCTCAACATTCAGGCTCAATCTCCCAAGTTCACGTATACCGCACCATAACAGTCAGATACATCATGCTCAGTATACCCTGCATCACGGCGCGTACGGCATTCCAAAGAGGCCAAGGGCATCAAAAGGCAAGGGAAAGGAACCAGCTGTCAACTCTGAGGGCAGCGATAGCGCGACAGACCTAGAGAACGCAGTCTCAGAGCTTCAGGCGCAGGAACTGCTATCGGTGCAGGTTGGAGAAGACGCCTACTTCGTTCGCAATGATTCGCTTGGCGTAGCAGACGGAGTTGGAGGATGGGCAGGGAGGAAAGGGGCAGATCCAGGCTTGTTCGCAGCTAGACTGATGCATCGTGAGCCCTCTTACTGTCTCGAGTGGCTTACCTAGCTGATATCGTTCAATAGACTGCTCAGCGGAACTTGGCGTTCATGATCACCTAGCAAAGCTCAGTAACGATTCTGGCGGCTCCCCTTCACGGCTTTCCTTCGTCGCATCCTCCTCTTCGACCAATCTTCGCAAGACAGCCGCCGATTCTGTCTCTCCAGCAAAATCTAGCTCTTCGCAATCTGCCAATCTCCAAAAGCAGGCAGGCCCGCATACAGCCTCTTCAACCTCCCTCCGCGGAGAGGGAGATCCTATCGAGATACTACATCAAGCTTGGGATCTCACCTTGACCGAGTTCTTCGACCTCGAACTCATTGGATCAACCACCGCCTTGATCGCCCTGCTCAAAGACGATGAACTGCGAGTCGCAAACCTCGGCGATTGCTGCTGTTCCATCATCCGAGGTCAAGATTACATCTTTCGCTCTCAAGAGCAACAGCATTCTTTCAATTATCCCTACCAAGTAGGCACCAATTCACAAGACACGCCTAGGAAAGACGGCCAGCGATTCAATATCAAGGTGCAGAAGGACGATATTGTGATCTTGTCAAGTGATGGACTGGTCGATAACCTCTTTGACGAGGACATTCTTGAAGAAGTTCTCCGCTATCAACCGCCGTTTGGGTCTCCGCAAGAATTGTCAAAAGCCCTCTGCTCGCGGGCAAAAGCAGTTTCTGAGGATCAGAGAGCCGTCACGTCACCTTTCCAACAGCGTGCGAACGAAGAGGGCATTCATTTCGTTGGCGGAAAGCACGATGATATCTCGGTTCTTGTCGCAATTATTGGAGACAGTCAGGAAGAATTGGTCGCTCCAGTATAGCTCTCTGATTTTGCATCGTTTTCTTTTACACATAGATGGGGTTCTCATACATAGCTGTGCTCTGTTGTTGGTACACACTTGGATCTGCAGGAACCATCCTGTCTTAGACTCCCATTAACCTTTCTCTGAACTCAGACCGTCACCTTCGTATCAAGGAGCTTGACTACAGCGGATTCCAACATACGATAAACCTGTTGCAATCTGTCCAGCTCAAATCGTACAGAAATAGGAGATTTGGCTGGCCCGGCTACCCAGAAGTCCGCCAGATGCAGGCGCAGAATCAGCAGCAGCAACGAGCAAAACTATAATGACCGCAAGTAGCAAGGACGATGCAGGCAGCAGCGGAAGAGCCGGCAAACGCCGGGAGAAAGACAGCTCTGCCAACAGCGCAGCCAAACGGCGAAAGGTCGCGAAAGCGTGAGGGCTCGCAAGAAGAAAGCCTGAGAAGCAACATGAGCTGATGTAGATGATGCGATTCGCAGATGCTTGTTCTGCAAAAGGCGAGCCTGACTTACACATGTTTTGGCCAGAAAAGGCTGACGGTCTACGGGCATCAGGTCGCATATGACATGCACTGAAAACAGGCCTTGCGATAGATGGTGAGTACAGCATACTGTGATGCGAAGAAGAGGCGCTCATCCAGCCGTCAACGCAGCATCAAGCGGGACATAGCACATCTCTGTACAGATGCGCCGGCTTCAACACCCAAGCAGAAAGGCAAACAAAGTAGCGAAGAGCATACATTAGA
Source organism: Erythrobasidium hasegawianum (assembly GCA_001972285.1). Classification (NCBI taxonomy): domain Eukaryota; kingdom Fungi; phylum Basidiomycota; class Cystobasidiomycetes; order Erythrobasidiales; family Erythrobasidiaceae; genus Erythrobasidium; species Erythrobasidium hasegawianum. The sequence goes on from BCII01000018.1 coordinate 462,252, forward strand.
CAATGAAGATTCTGTCGTTCTGAGCGGGAATGGGCTGGAAGATCTGTCAACAACCGTAGAAGCTGGACCGTCGCACACATCTCCTCCCATCTCCTCATCTTCGCATCAGATCCCTCCCCTCATCTCTCCCATCATTACTAACCATACTGTTACACAAAGTCCTCCACAAAACACGCCTACTTCCTTACCTACCCTGCTTAGCGAACCGCAGCCCCCGCCTCTACACCATCAGAATAGCAACTCTTCCCAGAATAACGATACGAACAACCCCTTTGCGCTTCTAAATCAAGCCTATGACTTCTCGTACCCTCAGAATAATAGCTTGTCGAATAGCACCTTGGCTAGCTTGCGGCTTTTCGCGACTACAGCAGACGCCCAATTTGGGCCTTTTGGCACCAACAACTACGCGAATCTATCGGGGAACGGACAGAATCAAGACAATTCCTTCGCGAATGGTACACTGGGGCTACTCGGGGCAAACCCGGGATCCGGCTGGTCCCGGACTGCTACTGGTGTGACTACGGGTTCTGACGCTGGGAGTGGGAGCGACATCGATGCGAATGCGCTAGAGTGAGTGCCTTTTCCTTTCTGCTCTTTTGCCTCGCAGGCGACGCTGTCTGGTACATGCAGGATGAAAGCCCTGATGCTATCTTTTTGCGTGATGTTAGTGACTTTCTACGGTCTCTGGACGAGATGTACCTCAACCCTCTCCCGGACGTACCTCAAGCTATCCCTACACCGATTTCAGCAGCTCCTACTTCTCTTCCTTCCCTCGGTCTTTCGCAACAACAAAACCAAAATAATACAGCCGCTACCTCTTCTACGGTGACGGCTCATCCCTCTCCACATCTTCCAGCTTCTCTTCTTCCCCATTCTGCACCGCCATCTAGATCGATGTCTCCTATTATGGGCGGCACATCAGGCCCCGGCGGAAACGCTACGCCGTCCAGCAGTACCGAGCGTTTCCTTCTGACAGCAGCAGATCAGAAGGACGGTACTCGCGACGAAAGACTCAACAAGGTCATCAGAGCGAAATACGAGGCTGGCCTATTGAAGCCCTTCAACTATATCAAAGGGTATGAGAGATTAAACACATGGATGGACAGCAAGTGGGCTTCGACGTCGAAGCATAGAACACTCAAAATTATCAGCGAGTTCCGTCCTGCCTTCAGGGTCAGTTCGCACACTCGGTATCTCGCTGGCGGTAATGACGAACTGACCGATCGATGTCTAAATAGGCGATAGCACAAAGCTTGACAGATATGGATCTAATATACATCGAGGAAGCTTTCGAGCGCTTGCTGCTAAACTATGATCGAGGTTAGCAAAGCACATTAGTGCCTTTATACAGCTGCCGTGAGTGCTCACTGCTGTGCTTGTTCATTCAGTCTTCTCGACCATGGGCATACCTGCGTGCCGTAAGTCCGGCTGCGCACGTCCCTCTATCCGGGCTAATGCAATAATTCTGTAGTCTGGCGCCGGACAGGGGAGATATTCAAAGGCAATCGAGAGTTCGCCGACCTGATCGGCGTACCATACGAGCATCTACGAGATGGCAAGCTGGCTATTTCAGAATTAATGACGGAAGATTCCGCCGTGAACTTCTGGGAAAAATACGGCAGTATAGCCTTTGATCCTGGACAGAAGGCTGTTTTGACTTCCTGCGTGCTCGGTGAGCTTGTCTTTCTGTGTCATATCGTGCTTTCGCTAATTCCTGGCCGTGGTGTAGTGCACCAAGCTATACTGAAAGGCGAAGAAGAGCGGAAGAGATCGCAAATACGAAGACATAGCAACTCAGGTTCTGCATTCGACAAAGACGATTTCCTCACGCCCTCTTCGTCATATCCTCCAAACGTGCCGAAAGAAGCATTGATAACGTGTACCTTCTCTTTCACCATCCGTCGAGATGCATATCACAGTAGGCGCAGACTTCTATCTAGGCGAATATCCCCATCTTACTCACCTTCGCATTTTACAGTACCTACCGCGATAGTCGGTAACTTCATGTCGTACAAGCCAAAGTGAATCAGGATTTTTCGAAAGCACGACACGCGTCCCAAAATGTAGCAGTCGCACAGCAGTCAAAGGAGGAACAGCCGCTCAACTCATGTACATCTTGCAATGTGACGTCATGTTGTTTGTACACAAGACCGAACGCAAAGGACGCCTCAGGATCAAAGATTCTCTTTCATCGCGTATTCTGCTGACTATGACTGACACTGATGAAGCTACTGAACGGGTAAAGTTGCTGAGGATGATGCTTTCAAACGATCTGGGAATGGTATGCTGAAAGTACTGTGATCTGCTAAATACTGCTACAAGATTAAGTGCTCATGCTGATGACTTCAGAACTGCGAACTTCACGTCAAACAATTTCACTAGACTACGAAGCTGCAGCTTTGGCCTTTCGCTCTTTATATCGCTTCATTTCCTTAAGCGCTTCCTTCTCTTCGAGATCGTCCAATTCCTCAATCTTCGCTCTTTCGTCTTCATCCTCTTTCGCAGACGTATCAAAAGCTCCTCTAGCTTTTGCAGCAGTGATAGGGTTCTCCACACTGATAGCTCCATTCTTGTTTAGTCTGTCAAAGAGGACGAAGAGCCGTTCTGCTTCGCGCTCCTTTTCTTCATCAGTCATAGGAGGACCGTCGTCGGCTTCTGGATCATCGTAAGTGCCCGTGATAGGGTTGATGGTAGGTGTATTGCCATTGGCGGTATGAGGCGAAGAGTCGGGAACTGCTCCTGGTGGGATGAGCATGTTGATGTTCTGAAGGAAGCCGGAAGCGTTGCCATAGCCAAGAGTCCCAGCGAAGAGTACGGCTGAGTAATTAGGTAGAAACGTATCAGCAGCTACGGCATGAACGTCCGAAGCTGAAAGGACCTACGATCTTGCTCGCATAGGCAGAATAGGAGTTTACCAGCTGCATCGTTGCAGGCTGTCATGTATGTACTAGACATTAAACGGACCAAGCGGCCTGTAAGATCTTTGCGCCTCTCGAAACCAATCGAGCGATCGCTGGGGAGATATAGAGATCAGTTTCCACCCACAGCATGCCAGTCTGTATAAGGGCGCTCACATATCTTCAGCGAGCAAACATGACTTCAACGCTCTCCGCACATCTCCTTTGTAATCTTCGGCTGCACATTTCGTAAGTAGCAGCAATAAGAAGCTCAAGCATTCATCGAGTGATTCCGGAGCTTCCAGTGCCTTCTCTCTAGCATCCTCGTCATCGGGGCTATACGGTATGTAATACCTCGTACAAGCGTCAAGGAGCGCAAGAAGGCGAGCTGGAAGAGGAGGTATAGAAGGTCGCGCAGCGGTAGGAGAAGTTGTTGGAAGAGATGGAACGAACGGAGCGGACGCGGGTGAGAGAGGCGCGAAGAAAATGCTGGAATAGGCCGAGACGTTGAAGTTTAGGAGGGAGGTGATGACGTGCTTGTATACGCCAAATGGACCTTCTGTGTGATCATGTCCTATTGGAAGACATAGGGCGAGATGCACGAGGCTCTGAACGACGCTACGATCCACTGATCAGTCTGCGTCAAGCAGGTTGGAAAAGGCGGTCGAGCTTACTCTTCGAAACCCCAAGGCCGCAATACGTCCGCGTCTGTTTCCAGAAGACTACGCTGTTCTTTCTTGGATGCATTCGACGACTTCTTCGAGAACATGCCCTTGATCTTTTCTGTCTTGGACTTCTTTTCTTTCCCGGCAGTACTGCCTCCGCAACTTCCTGACTTATCACTTCCCACAGGGCTAGGAGATCTAGAACTTCCACTACTACTCGTCGAGGAGCCTAGCCTGGGTGAGCTATTCATGTTCGGCGACAGCCTATTCGGTGCGATACGAGGGTAGAAGAGGGAGATATTGAATATGACTTTCAGGTATTCTATGAGGATATCGGATGATAGCTTCAGCGTTGCAGTAGGATCCTGTGACGTGAGTGCGCCATTGTACGCTAAGAGCTGATTGCTCAGAAATTTCCCAATAGAAAGCTCCTCGACTAGGCGCCGAATGATCTCTCCTCCAGAAGTAGTGATCAAGAAGAGTAGTCTTGCAGCTAGAAATTGTGTAGATAGAGGAGAAGCTTGACTTGCTTGCAGGATCGCTTCAGCTACTTTTGGGAAAGTAGCCAAGCGGACACGGGCAGATTCGTGCAGGAGGCATACATTTGCGAGACATCGTAGTGCTTCTGCATTGATAGGTGGTAGTTCATCGCGGACGAGACTTGCGAAAGCCGGCGTGACCAGCTGGGACAAGTCGAGCAATGTTTTCAGGCCCTGCATCGAGATTGTCAGATTTCAGTGTTTCCACTGATGGATGGCACACGCGCCTCTTCAGCAGCGAGGTCTTCGGTACCCGCTGGCGTTCTGCCGAGCGTCTTCAATGCAGATACCGCGACAAAGAGAGCTGCAAAGCGTATAGTCAGTATCCATTGTAGAGTATAACATGGTGAGTATAGCTCGCCCTCCTGGCCTGGATAATGCTTCGACCTTTCCTTTGTTTCGAGCGACGCGAGCAGCCTTCTTACGGCTTTCCTTCGCTGGTCGACCGACAATTCGCTGCCTTGAGTCTGGAGGATGCGCGTACAGAGAGCAGGAAGGTCATCATCGCTGGACTGAAACATCTCGATGGCCATGGTTGAGCAGAGCAAGCAGCGTCGGCGGAGTTGCCAGCGCAAAGACCAGGCAGGATCACCTCAAGTTCTCGACGTCTTGGGATGGAGCAGAAGCAAGAGAGGGAGCGTATGGTATCGCACTGCTTTCTATCGGTTCTGTACCTGCTCCGGCAACGCAACGCAACGCCTGTTGACAAACGCCTACGCCCATGCGCCACGGTCAAACCCTCGGGCTAGCTGTTGTGAACAGGCGTGCGGCCTGAGCAAGAGCGCTACGGGTAGACAAGGTTGGCCCAACTGCTGCGGAACAACACAAGCTGGCCGTCCCTATTACTGTATGACGCCATGAGAAACCCAAACTGCCTATACCACGGAGAAACAGCGAAGACAGATAATGACTGACAAATACCCTGACCTAAAGATATTCCCTACTCCCATTACGACTAATGACCCCCCTGATGCCTCCGTTTCGTGATCCTGACAGTCGTCGGGACCGGCGAGCAGGTAGCGGTCCTATTCCTTCTCTGCCCAAGAAGCCAATCCAGCAAGTCAACTTGGAACGGTGCAGTCTGCAAACCTAAATGATCCACCGGGAGGGTTGTCATATTACTAGTCTTGGAGCCTACGCGCAAGAGTTCGGTCTGCGTCTTCTGGATCCCGGCAACGGGCGCCGCTGTGTCTTGGGTCCCTGCATACTGCCGGATTGGCAGTGTCTTGATGCTGCTTAAGAGGTTGAAGGTGGTAGTCGCTGGCTCAAGCTGGAGATATCGCTCGCCGGCAGACTCCGCTCCTCCGCCAATGCTCGTCGAGGTGGCGAAGATCTGCATCGCAAGATCAGCACTACACTGCGATAGAAGGCAGCCGAAGTCGCCTACGCTTGGCTTGTAGGTCGCATACCGCCAGCATCCTCTAGCCCTGCAGAAGCATTCGATCTCAGCTACTCTGGCCGAAACATGCTGTGCGCAGCGGACTCACCCCATCGAGTAGCCTACACAGTGAATCCTGTTATCATCGATATACTTGCCATATCTCTGTCGGACAGTCGCTAGAAGCTGATCTATATTCTGCGGCCAGTAGTGGTAGACGCCCTGCCTGTCGTTTCCGGGTTCCGTATATGTCGGCATAGGGATGACTACCAGGAAGCGGTTTGCAGCTCGAGAATTTACGAGTGAGTAATTGGCTTGACGGTACTGATTGAGCAGTGAACCGAAGCCGTCGTAGGTCGTCTGGATTCACCATCAGTAAAGCATTGACTATGGGTCAATTTGGGCTCACATGCGAGTAGACATCGTATGTCACGCCTCTGACGCCTGCACCTCCGAGATAAAGCACCAGAGGCAGTTTTCCAGCGCAATTATCTGCCGGCATGTTGTCTATTCCGCGCATTAGCATCTACATCTGCCAGCAAGTATACTTCGTACCTGGAATATTGATGCAGAAAGGATAGCTCGGACCTGCGCCTGTTGTGTCGCAGATATATTTCGCATGGATTGATCTTGTCAGGAAGAAGCCGACCAGGGCCAGGAGAGCAGGCAACATCATCGCAACTGTCCACCAAGTGAGAGAAGTACAAGAAGAACCAGCAACATCCCCTTCTGCATGCAATCAAACGGAAAGTCCAAGTCAAAAAGCATGGCTGGAGCCTGGATGCATGCCGACCCTGACCCAGAGCCCTGTGCTCATGCGGAAAAGCTGATCTTTCGGGCAGCGCGTAAGACAGAACGTCACACTGCCATCTATTGCCTATCTGCGGTCTGCCTGCACTGTATCAATGCACCTTCTTTCAGCTTTCCATTCTCGCGCCTACTTTGTGTGATCACGTGACTCTCGCGATACTTGTTTACCGAGAATTGACAAACTTGAATTGCAAAGGTTTCGCGGTCATCCATCCACAGGACATCAGTCAACGAAGGACAGCTGTATGGCTGCAAACTCCATCAGCGTCGCCATACGGGTGCGCCCACTGTCCAGCAGGGAGCAGGGCCTTCTGGCAGTGGTCGATTCATCAACGCCCTTCTCTGGCGATGGCTCCCTCTGTGCACCCGTCGCAAGCACGTCCAATGGTCTATCTGGCAGCCGCTCTGCTACATCCATGATCAGAAAAGTCGTCAAAGTGCTGGACGACAGAGTCTGCGTCTTTGATCCCCCCGAAACATCCCCTATAGCTTCGTACCAGAAGACTCTGCTGGGACCGAGCGTAAAGAAGGTCAAAGATATACGGTTCTGCTTTGATAAGGTGTTCGATGAGAAGGCGGGGCAGGAGGACGTCTTTGAAGGATGCGCAAAGGAACTCGTACCGGGCGTACTCGATGGCTTCAATGCAACTGTCTTCGCATATGGGGTGAGTAACATGCGACATACAACCAAACGAGACCATGAAATTGATGCTGCGACTCCGCTGGCGCCAGGCTACTGGATGCGGCAAAACACATACCATCTCTGGCTCGCCCACGCAACCTGGAATCGTCTTTCTACTCATGAAGGATCTGTTCGATAGAATATCCGCAAAGCAAGACGAGATGACAGTCGAAGTGTCAAGTCAGTCGGGTCCCTACTCTTAACGACGATTCTCCAGCTTACAATATTTGCATTCTACAGTCTCCTATCTCGAGATATACAACGAAACGATCCGCGACTTGTTGATGCCTGATGGGCCTCACAAGCTCGATCTCCGCGAAGCAGAAGGGCGAGTAACCGTCCCTGGCCTAAGCGAACAATCCCCCAAATCAGCGGAAGAAGTCGTACAAATGATTATCTCAGCAAACGTCAATCGTACAGTCAATGCGACCGAAGCGAATGCCGTCTCATCACGCTCGCACGCTGTCTTATCCGTGAATGTAAAACAGAAACCTAGGACTGCAGCCATGACGGAAGACTATACGATGGCGACATTGAGCGTTATAGATCTAGCGGGGAGTGAAAGAGCAAGCGTGACGAAGAACAAAGGAGAAAGATTGATTGAAGGAGCGAATATCAACAAAAGCTTATTGGCGTTAGGGAGCTGTATCAACGCGCTGTGCGATGCGAAAAAGTCGAATCATGTTCCATTCAGGAATAGTAAGCTTACGAGGCTGCTCAAGCATTCTTTGGGCGGTAATTGCAGGACGGTAGGTCCTTTAAGGTCACGCGCGGCGGATCGGACTGACGTGCTCTTCCAGGTCATGATCGTCTGCGTTTCTCCTTCCTCACACCACTATGACGAGACTTTCAATACTCTGCAATATGCCAACCGCGCCAAAGAGATCAAGACAAAAGTCACACGAAACGTAGTGTCAGTCGACAGACATGTCTCTCAATACGTTCGCGTCATCTATGAACTCCGTCAAGAGTTGGAGATGCGCAAATCGGGTGACAAAGATGTCGAGAAGCGGATAAGAGATGAGACTCGCGCAGCTTCTGCCAAAGCAGCTGTGGAACTCAAGGAAGTGCTGGAGAAGCTACAGAAGTTATATATGGAGAATAAAGAGAAACTCGTCTCACCTTATACTCTGCGAGAACAGCTGGCGAATATTCAGCAAGCGCAGACTGCTTTGGCGAAATGGAAATCGACAGTTTTCCAATCCTCCGAAGCGCCAAACGCCTCATACGTCTATACGATCGGCAACCTCTTGTCATCATACAGCAGTCAGATTCGCAATCTCTCATCACAAATTACCCAAGCTGAAAATGCAAAGTCGGCGTTCGATACGGCATGTAACGCACTCACTCGCAAGATCATGAACCCTCTTGGAAGTATAGCGACTATGCATCCTGAATATCTTCAGCTCGTGCAGAAGGAGCAAAAGATTATCGAGCTTGAACTGGCACTAGCGGGAGCGAATGTTAAAGATCAGGAAAGGCGGAGGAACACGCAGATTGTAGCCGACTTGCAGAGCACGTTGGATGAAGTGAGAGCGAAGGTGGAGGTAGACAATCGGGCGCAAATGGGAATGGCCGAACATCAGAGTCCAACACTCGAAGAGCTGCTTCAGCGGATGGACAATGCTTCGAAATCCCTGCTCAGCACGTTTGGCGCGATAGCTCTACAGAGCAAGGAAGTAGTGCCGTCCAGCAGCTATCCTGGATCTTTGTCAGCCGCCTCGAAGAAACGTTCTGCAGCTACTCGCTCTCCTCTCCTTCCCTCTTCGAACACCTCGAACACCAGCTCTACTTTCTCCAGCAGGCCATCGAAAGCACCAAGATCATCTCTTGCCGTCACTTCAGCTTCAGGTCCGGCGTCACCTGCTCGGACTCGCCGCTCCCCTCGAAAAGTGTCTACAGGTGCCCGAGTGGCTCCAAGACCCAGCTTGAAACCTTCAAGCTTGCTGCGGAAAACAAGTACCAGCTCCTTGAATGGCAGTACTATTTCCACTAATACAAGAAAGGAGGAACAGAAAGGTGTTATGTGGAAGGACGACACAGGAGATGCGCTCACTGAGGAACATACAAAGTCAATCATCGACTACTCGGACACCTCAGGGGATATGAGCGGCTCGGTACCAGGCTCGTCGACGAGAACTACGGTACAACCTGCTCGTGCAAGTCGGATCTTGCCTGAAAGCGGTATCACACGCAAGCTAGGCGCAAAAGCCCCACCTCAGTACGGTCAGAGCACTATAATGGAAGAAGATGAATCTTTGATATCTACGGAGGTATCCAACGATTCGATGGCTTCCTCCGCTGCAGACAGTTCATTTGGCAGTGACGGCACAGCTGTCGCCAGTAAACCCAAACCGAAGTCGGGTTTAGCTTTCAAAGCACGCTCTTCAATTGCTCCAAGCTCCATGACTTCACCTCGAAGAGGCCTAGCAAGCCGTCGCGTCTCCTCCATTGGACCAATCAGAAGCGCGAAGCAGACCAGACGGTCTTCGTACATCGATCCAGTCAATGGTAATCTCGTTGCTGGCGATTCACCAGCAGGAGCAGCTGCAATGCGATCTCCTGGAGCTGCGCGAAGAGCTAGCCGGACAACCTTGTCTTTCCAGAACAAGCTGGCTGCCAATGCTTCGGCTGGTCCGAACAGCTCTCAAGTTCAGGACGCGACTAAGGGTTTGACTGGCGTCAATGCACGAGTCGCTGCTGCTAGAGCTAGGAGGCAAAGCGCAGCTGCATATGCTTCCAACGCTCCGGCTAGAAGCCTGGATATCTCTCTCGATTTGAGCAACGCTGCTGGACGGCCGCCCATCTGGAGATAGCTTCCTTCGCTCTTTTTCTGTCTTCACATGTAGCATTTCTTCTTCGCCGTTCCCGTTCGCTTTCGTTCGCGCTCTTCTCTGTTCGTTAACCCTCTTTTCCCTTAATTGTGCATAGCGCTGTATCGCTCTTCCGATCTGCTTACAGATATGTCGTTAGTTCAGTGTCCTGTTCATCCTCTGATATACTGTTGTATGTACTTTTTGTGAATAGAAGTCGCGGCTCTCCAAGGTTTGGCTCACTTCGATTCGCAAGTCTACAGCACCTAACATCATGCGCCTGCTCACGGGAGTCGCCGTACTGGCTCTGCTGCTCAAGTCTGCACGCTCGCAAGCGGATGTGCCTCAAGCGCCGTCGACGCCTGAAGATGCTGGCGACGTGGTCACCGCAGAGTTCCAGTCTGATGCGGCCAGGCTACTTCGAGTAGTCGGATCAGCGCTCTACCAGTTAAGCCCATCGGCCGTACGATAGCTTGCAGCCTACCTTAATACATGGCCTTCTTAGCGACCATTCAGCATTTTTAAGGGAGTTGATATCGAATGGCGCAGACGCGCTCGAGAAGTACCGAATCCTCAGTCTTACGCAAGGTCTGGGCGACTACGAGCCTCTGAACGTCACTATTCGCGCTATTCCTGCAGATGGTCGTCTTGTAATCGCAGACTCTGGAATTGGCATGACCAAGGAGGAACTGCAAACGAACTTGTCAGTATCACTTGCATGGACATCTTCTCAGTATCGCGCTGACATTCCTTTTAAGAGGAACTATCGCGAGGTCTGGCACTTCTGAGTTCCTGCAAAAGCTTTCATCAAGCGCGACTTCTGCCGAACAAGCAAGTGGTTTGATAGGGAAATTTGGTGAGTATCTCAATGCACCTATCGGGTCTGTGATTTGAGCTTACATTGGCTGGATCCGACAGGTCTTGGTTTCTATAGCTCGTATTTGGTCGCAGATAGAGTCCTTGTAGCATCCAAAGGCTACAACAGCGATACACAATGGGTCTTCGAGAGCGGCGCAGCGAACCAGGGCGACAGCACCTTCAAGATTTATAAGGACCCTCGAGGTGTAACTCTTGGCCGAAGAGGCACTGAAATCACGCTGTAAGTTGAGAGAAAGTTGGCTTTACGACGTGTATCTGACTGCCTGATGCTCGCAGGTACCTCAACAACGACGCCAAGCAGTTCCTGGACTCAAAGAAGCTATCAGACCTAGTTCAACAGCATGCCGAGTTCGCTACGGGTGAAGCTCCGATATACATCTGGACTGAGGAGGAAGTCGCGTCTGGAGCCAGCGAGACAGCCGAGGAAGATGCATCCGAGAAAAATACCACTCCATCAGTCAATACCTATTGGAAACGGATCAACGACCTTCCACCCATATGGATGAGGTATGTAGACTCAACGGCTGCTTCGAGGCTCCTACTAAAGCTTCGTTTGCAGAGACGCTAAAACGCTATCTGATGAGGACTACCATGGCTTCTACAAAGCAACGTTCAAGGAGCACCAGGAACCTTTGATCTGGGCACACTTCAAGGTATACCAGCTACTACACAGCGTGACTCGCAGCTGACGGCCTGTATAGGGTGATGCTGGATCAACTTCTTTCCGGTCCATAATCTATGCTCCTCCTTCAATAGCCAACGAAAACTTTGGAAAAAGCTATCAAGCTCTCAATAGCTTGCGTGTATATGTCCGTCGAGTCTTCATCACCGCAGATCTTGGCCAGAACTTCCTGCCAAAGTGGCTCACTTGGCTGAAGGTGATGATTGATGGTAGGGCGCCCTCAGCATGCTTAAGACGGAAGCTTATCGTTTTACATAGCCGATGACCTTCCCCTCTCCGTTGGACGCGACAGCATTCAGACCAACGTTGCTGTCAGCCAGATCAAACGAGCTGTGGCAAGAAAGGTTGGTATTGGGATGGGATTATTGCATGACGGGCTAGAGCCTGATCGCTAGATATTCGTAGGCCATCGACATGTTCGCAAACGCAGTCAAGAACGACACAACTCGCTACAACGAGAAGATCTGGCCAGTCGTGGGTACCGCACTGAAATTAGGCACATTGGAAGACACCAAGAATCAAGCCAAGCTGTTGAAGCTCCTGCGCTTTCATTCGTCATCAGCGACTGCAGAGACCACTTCTCTAGATGACTATGTTGCAAAACGCAAGCAGGGCCAGACCCAGATCTTCTTCATCGCAGGCGCTGGTATGGAAAAGGCGGACCTACAAAAATCTCCGTTCGTGGAAAACCTGGAGGCTAGAGGTTACGAGGTATGCTGTTCTCAGCCTCGCAGCGTGCCTTACTGACAAGATATGCCAGGTCCTTTACTTTACCGTGAGCGCTCACCATCCTGCAACCTATCCAGTGACTGACATATCTGGATTAGGAACCGCTCGATGAAATGATCACGTCTCAAGTTCGCGAGTATGACGGTCTCACGTTCCAGGGTATGCCTAGATCTGTCTGTACTTAAAGCGATTGAGCTGAGGAGGCTCCGTGCAGACGTCGCGAAGAAGGGTCTGAAATACGGAGATGAAGACGATGAAGCCACCCAGGCAGATCTGACCGCGACATACAAGCCGCTTATCGACTATCTTAAAACAAAGTTGGGAGAATCAGTCAAAGACGGTGCGTCCTTGCTATCGGTTTAGTACAACCGGCTGACAAAGCCACTAGTCTTGATCTCGACCCGTCTCACGACCTCGCCTTGCGCGGTAGTCGCTGATCAGGGTGCATGGACAGCAAACATGGAAAGACTGATGGCGGCGCAGAACCGGGGCGGACAAGACGATGTCATGAAGCAATACATGGTAAGTGCTCTTGCCGAAGAAAGGGAGAGAGGGTGCTTGCTGACTCTAAGGCGGGCGACAGAAAATGCAAAAGAAGCTGCTGGAAATCAACCCAACTCACCCTCTTGTGGAAGGGTTGCTCGAAAAAGTGCAAGAATACGGAGACTCTTCCGAAGAAGCCTTGAAGGATGAAGATCTTAGCGAGACAGTCAATATCCTCTACGACACCTCGCTTGTCCGAAGCGGATTCACTGTTCGCGAGCCCTCAGAATACTTCTCTCGAGTCGAGGCCATCCTGAGGAGGTCACTGGGCGTCTCTGAGTCTGCGAAAGCCAAAGTCGATGTCAAGCCTGCACCGCCTGTGGAACAGGGTCCTGTCAAGCCGCGAGCCGACAAGGCATTTGATGCGGGCATGCCAGGAATGATGGAGGGGAGCGAGTGGCTAGATTGGGCGAAGAGTAAGTACATGCGTTGCTTTGTTGGGTCTCCGCTGACGTCCTTGTGACAGTGAAAGCAGAGATGGGAGATGCTGGTAAGGCGCCAGACCAGGACGACGATGAGAAGGATGTAGCCCATGATGAGCTGTGAATGTGCGGTCATGTCCTTGAAGAGGGCGAGAAATCAATGACATACCAAATCAAGAGCCAGCCTCTTTTGCCTTCCAACTAACATGTCGAAAGCGAGTCCGGAATTCCTTGCTCAGTTGATACACGCACTTTCGCAATCCAGGCCAAATCCTCTCAATCCTACTGCTCTAGTGTCTGGCGTTCATGATCTGGCAGACTACCGACCGGGCAAGCGCGTCTTCCTACCTGATGAGGTCGTCGACCGGATTTTGGGCATGCTACGCGCACAGGAGCGTTATCTGTTCATGAAGGACTACCTCGCGTGTTCTCGGGTCTGCCAGCAGTGGCATCCCATAGGTAGGATTTATGATACGTCGCGGGAGGCTGGCGTTTGGCTGATGCACGTACGCTCCGACAAAAGCTCGGAATCATCTATACAGAGATCTGGATACGAGTAATACTTATCGTAGAAGGCGGCACGAGCTGCTCTACAGGAGGCTCTTGGCAGACGAAGGACTTTCAGCATCGGTTGGATGGATCAATTGCGACGTCGACTTAGACTGGACCACCTACCGTATCATGCAGCTCTGTCCAAACTTAAGATCTGTTTCGACTCACATACATCGACGCAATGATATCGTCGAGAATGAAACGCTGGCTTTTCTCTCAATAAAGCCATACCTCTGGAGAATAAGTCTATCTGGCTGGAGTTCTGAAGCTCTAATGCTTCATCTACCGAACTTTCGGTCTTTGTCACAGCTAGTGCTTCGAGCGCAAGACTTTGGGAATGATCGCGGTCTTGAAGACTTTCCTTTGATTCCGACAATCAAGGATCTTCATTTAGTGAATTGCAAATGGCCCGCATATCGCGATGGGTTTCCAAAGCATATCCTGGCTCGGCATGCGCCGACGCTGCAAGGCCTGCACTTTGACAGAAGAATTCCCTCAACAGGAGGGTGTGACCTTGCCTTTCCAAACTTGAAGACCTTAGCACTTAGAAATCTATACTGGATAGATGTCACAGTCATTCTACAAGCAGCCCCTAATATACAAGCCCTCGAATTACGGAGCTGCATTCTGGACAAAGCAGCTTTAGCAGAGCGGTCCACTCTGCCCAAGACTTTACGGGAACTGACAATCTTCGGCATTGAATTTGACTTTGCTTGCGAGATGTTAGGAAAATGGCTAGGGGACCCAAGCTGGCTGCCCAATCTAAGCAAGCTTCCTAGGATCACTTTCTCTTCCCCTCCTGGGCGACTCGGGCTCGTGGATCCCACCTTGGCTTACTCTCGGAAGCTCGAAGGGATTTCGATATGGCAGAAGAGGGCAGGTCGGCCAGCCAGTATGGACGAGAAAGCTGCCTTCTTGTTGGAAGAGGCATATTGGTCAGTTTGAAGGCTCTCGAAGCAAAAGTAGGTATATGCGCTGCTTTGCCGGGCCTCCGCTGACACCTTCGCGGCAGTGAAAGCAGAGATGGGAGATGCAGGTAAGGCGGCAGACCAGGACGCTGACGGAAAGCATGCAGCCCATGATGAGCTGTGAATGTGCTGTCGATTTCCAGTAGACACAAAATGGCATAGAAAGTTGAAAGCACTGTCTTTCTATCTTGCCTTCCGTCCAACTTGTAGCACTGAGCCCAGACTTGCTCGCGAGGTCGGAACACGTACTTTCACAGCCCAGGCGATCCTGTCGCTTCATGCGGTCTGTCGAGAAGCGGGCAAGCGCTGCTTCGCGGAAATTTGGCGTGACTGTCCATCTACCTGATGAGGTGATGCTCCTCGTGTTCGATGCGCTTGAAGATCAACCAAGACGTCTCCACTTCCGCGACTTGTACGCCTGCGCGTTGGTGTGCAAGGATTGGTATCCCCGAGGTATGGCCCAGACATCGCGAGCAACCTGCCCAAAATTGACCTCCCTCCGTGCAGCGATACAATACATATATCGGACCTTGTATCTGGTCAAGCCGATGCGTGAACGCAGTCTGAATCAGCTCTCCGCTGTCCTCTGCCTGAACAAGGTCGCGGCCGCTAGTGTGGGGAAGCTCGTCTACGCATCCGTAAACTTGGCCTCTAGACCTTGGATGCTCCAGCTCATTTTTAATAAGTGCATCAATCTTCAAGAAGTGTCCACTGAGCTCGCGCGGGATACAATGCCAAAGGACATGGCGAGCCTGGCTTCTTACCACGGGAGAACCCATCTAGTACGACTCGCTTTGTATGGCGCTTCATCTGTCGCTGTCAAATCCTTCTTGGCAAAGTTGCCAGCATTAAGATGGCTCTCTTTGGAGAACACAGACTTTACAGACGTTGTCTCAGCCGATCTCGACTCAGCCTTGCCAGCTCTGCAGGAGGCTCATTTCGTACAGTGTACATGGCCAACGGAGCTTGACGGCTATACAAAGCAGCTACTTCTAGAGATGGGTCCATCAGTCATGACCTTGCGATTCGACGCAACGATTCCGCCGATCCCGGCGCAGATGGCATTCTCAGTCTTGAGCAGCCTAGTTCTCGAGCGCCTCCATTTGGAATCAATAGCCGAGGTACTGAAAGCTACGCCAAACGTAATCAAGCTCGTCCTGGATGGCCAACGTTTGTCACTCGGGGAAGGCCCAAGATTGAGCACACTCCTGCCCTGTTTACGTATCTTGACCTTAAGATGTATGCAGCTGGAGACTGCCCGGGAGATAGCTGCTTCGTGTCTGGGAGACTCGTGTTGGCTACCTCGTCTTATCCAACTCCCTCGAATCACTCTGTGGGGCGATACTGACGCGAAACAGACTTATGCTGTCAAGCTGGCTGGACTGTCCAATTGGAAGGACCGGAGGGGCAAGCAAGCGTCGCTGGCTGAAAAGGCTAATTTTATGATCAGAGAGTCTTACATGGATGTTGGGTACAGCTGGACAAGCTGGGGGTTGACAAGCTCTAGAATAGGCGTATAATGTGCTTATGGAGAAGATGATCTGTCTGCTGGAAGAGGTGAACATCAAGCCGATTGAAGCGGGCCCGTCCGTCTTCATTGGTAGATCGATAGTATACGCAGGCTCTTGCCATTTTGTGTTGTATAGTGTACTGAGAAAGCCTCTTTTGCGTGTCGATGAGTGAGCGAACGCAGCTGTCGCGTTGACACTCACACTTTGCCTTCCCCCCAACATGTCGACCACCACTGACTCCCTTGCCAGACTTCCACATAGCCTCACAGAAACTGAGACTGTCTACAACGAGATTCCTAACGAACCTATAGCTATTGCTGAGATCCCCAATCTCCCTCTTACCGGGCAATGGGACAAGACCGTTCGTCTACCCAATGAAGTCGTTCTCTTCATTTTCGATGCGCTACAAGAAGGTACGCGTTATCATCGCAGAAGCGACTACACCGCCTGCGCATTGGTGTGCAAGCAGTGGTACTCCCTAGGTGACGCCTTTCAGGCCTAATCTGCATTACGAGCAGCCCTGACTTTACCTATGTGACAGTTAGTTGTGCCTTACAAGTATAAGGAGCTATGTCTAAGCAGACCAGGCGGAGACAACCTGGAAGAGCTATGCACCTTTCTCACCCACAACAGAATAGCTGCCGCCAGCGTGGAAAAGCTCATCTACGTATCGTTTCTGTACCCCTTTCGATCCGACCTGCTCAAGCGCGTCTTGACAGCATGTCACAATCTGCGGGATGTGTCCATCCAGGATTCAGGGGACGTTTTCCAGGACATCACAAATTTGGGCAGCCTCGAGGCTGCACCGCAAGTTCAAAGACTCGCCCTCCGTGGCTTTACATCGGCCACCGTTAAGCCAGCTCTGCCACGCATGTCAGGTCTCAAGGTGCTCTCGTTTCAAGATACGGACTTCCGGGCGGAGGGGGCATTCAAGAACTACCCGCTGGTAGCCTCTATCACGGAGGTCCATTTCATAGATTGCAAGTGGCCTGGGGAGACCTTCAATTACCAGTCGAGCATGCTTCTCGATATGGCTCCAGACCTCGACATTGTGCGAATAGCATTGAGAGGCCCAGCACGACGATGGCAAGGATTACGATACTTGAGCTTTAGTACCTTGATTCTCGAAAATATCCCCAAAGACTTGGCACTATCCCTAATGTTCTTCACGCGAAACATCACCAAGCTTAGCGTGTACGCAAACTGCATATACCCTCCGAGCAGTTACAATTACAATTGGCACGAATTTTTCCCTGATCTACGGTCTCTGACCATCAAGTATCTGCACCAGAACGACGCCTGCTTCATAGCCAGCACACATTTGCAAAACAGGGGTTGGTTCCCTAAGCTTTCACAACTGCCTAGACTCTCCGTACATGGTGAAATACTGTGCAAACGTGGCGAGTTGGATTGGGACATGCTCAATTCTGCAAAGCTAGCCGGACTGGCCAATTGGATGGAACGAACGGGGAAGCCAGCTTCGGTCGTCGAAGAGGCCGGGTTTCTAGTAGAGGAGGATGGAGAAAAAGAGTATATCGAAACACATTGGCCATGGGCAGGCCCCCCTTTAAAACGTTAGGCATGCTGCATATTCAGCAAATTGCCTTATATACTTGAAGTACGGACTTGAGGAGGCCACCGTATGCTGGACGCTGGCGAAGATGGGGAACGAGAGATTGATGAGCGTCCTGAAGGACCGGATACCAGTCTTGTTATCTGTATGATTGCGTAAATGCCCTTTCCTGTTTACCAAATCTAAAACCGCGTTGTTACGGATGGAATACCTCGACAAGCTATCGCGTGCCATCGCAAAGATTACTCTTACTGCACAAGATACATTGGCTTTGCTCCCTGACCCGAGCTCTGTTACTCAAGTACCGGGAAAGACGGTCCCTCTCCCGGACGAAGTGCTGGTCCTGATCTTCGATGCACTGAGGGCGCAGAAGCGCCATTTATATACACGAGACTATCTTGCGTGTAATCTGGTGTGCAAGCAATGGAATCGCTTGTGTACGCCTGAAGGCACGACACGTCCACACGCCCGGCTGACTTTGATGTTCGCAGCGCTCAAGTACATCTACCAAGACTTGGAGTTTGTTGGACCGGATCAGCACGATAATCTGCCCAAGCTGTGTCGCACGCTCCGGCGAAATGCATCTGCAGCATCGAGTATCGAGAAGCTCGTCTTCCTGGCACCTTTCAACCCAATACTCCACGATATACTAAAGCTGTGTGACAACCTACACGACGTCGCAATAAGTCAAGATGCGTATCGGAACAATCAGTCTGCGGAAAGGAACCTCGAGACCATGTCTTGTCTCTGGCCAAGACTGAAACTAGAACGTCTGGCTTTGACTGGCTTTGATCCTCCTTCTTTGCGATACTCCCTACCGAAATGCACGTCTCTCCGATCCTTGTCCCTGAGAGGCGTGGATTTCAGATGGGACGCATCAAGCGAGTCGTGCTATCCCGTGCGGGATCTGAAGGAGTTGCGTCTCATAAGATGCATTTGGCCTGAACGTCTTCATGGATACATAGAAGAGCTCATCCATCAGGTCGCTCCCGATCTGGAGTCTATGCTGCTCAGGTTGACTATTCCTCCCCTTCCTCCTGGGGCCATCATCTTTCCAACCTTGAAGGTGGTCATACTGGAGCATCTTGGATGGAGAGATATCACTGTCATCTCAGAAGCTGCTCCGAATGTAACGGACCTCACCCTTGAGCACTGCAGACTCGACTCTACTCCTCCGTCGAGCTGGTATACCTTACCTGCGAAGATACAGTATCTATCAATCAGGATCACGCACTTCTCTACGGCTTCACACATAGCCACTGTACTTTTGGCAGACCTCGACTGGCTTCCGTAACTTCGGCAATTGCCAAAAGTAACTGTTATATCTGGAGTCAGACCTTCCTTGGCAAAGCCAGCGCAGCAAGCTGGGCTAGATAATTGGATGAAGCGTACCGGAGAGCATGCGTCAGAGAGGGAGAAAGCTGGTTTTTTTGTGGAGAATCAGACCGAATCGATGTGGTTGTGAAATGGATGTTTAGTGGATACATCAGTCGAGGAGACAAAGGTCTCTATGACTGCAACCCAAAATGAAGCAAGCCATTGTAACTCCTCGTGTAGCTCAAACTAAAATTCTCTTGGCTCAACAGCTAAGAAAGACATAATTAGAAAGAAGATGGGAATGGGTAGATAGATCTATCTAGTAAGACTGTATCTCATCTATGAATCGGTCTTTGCGGTCTCCTCAGCTACGGGTGTAGCGTCAGACTTCTTTGACTCGTCAATCACAGCTTCTGCGGATGCGTCTGTCTGTACTGCTGGCTCGTCTACAGTCTTGGACTGCACAAAATTGATCAGTATGCAGATCTGATATGCAAGGGGCATGAACTTACGCTATCACCATGAACACCGTCGGCTTTCGAGGCTGTCTCGTCTGAAGTCGCAGCGGGCGTAGACTCGGTGGCAGCTGCAGTGGTTGAAGAAGCAGCGACGGGCTCTGTTTCCTTCGCAGAGGTAGCTTCGGTAGATTGAGGAACGGCAGAGCCGGCAGTCTCTGTAGCTGAGCTTGAAGATCCAAGAGCGGCGTTGCTAGCTTGCGCAGACTCGAAAGCTTGCTTGAAAAGCTGGGCGTCTGTTGGCGTTACATTCTCGTTAGCTTTCTTGTTGGAACAAAAGCCCATGGTCCGCACGCACTCTCGCTGTTTCCGAATCTGACGGCGAGAGTCTCTGCAGTAGCTTCACCGTCTGCTACATCTGCGGCGACGCTGTTGTTGAGCGAGAATCATGGAGTTTTAGCCGACTTGTCCCAATTTGGGTCCTTGTAGGCAAGACTGACCTCCAGACCCAGGATCTGTCTGAGCCGACGTTGGGAGCCAACTTCATATCGCTTGTGACTGTTAGCATGTAACAGAACCTATTAGATCACTCAATCCTGATCCGACGCTCGTAGTTTCGCCAAACTTGCTGAAGTGGTTTGCGCAGACTTTGAGGGTCTTGTCGCGTCTCATGACGAGTCTGACCTTGCTTGTCTGCTTGTGTTTGAGCAGTCGTAGGTCTCCGGTACCTCTCTCCTTCCAGTCGCGGCCCTCCTTGTCGAACCGAAACAGTTTGGCCCGCATCTTGAACAGCTGGTCTTCGCCCTCCTCGCCCGACTGGGCTGCGACCTCCTTCTCGAGCTTGACTACTGGATCATAGTGAGGATCGTGGACCTGCGCGAAGCATCATCGTCCATTTTGGGGTCAGATTTCCTGCGTTTTCTCGGGACGTTGGGCTCCCCTCTCACCTGCTCGTCGACATTTGTAGCTGCGCCAGATGGTTCAGACATTGTGTATATGACTTGTGTAAAATCAAGGCAAAAGTCTTGAAATCTGTGATTACTCGCAAGTCAAATCACCTTCAACCCGCAAAACTCTACTGGTGCCTTGGAGGGGTCTTGCTGGAAGGATAGTGGCAAGAGCATTGCACGAACCATGTAGGTGAAAGATAGCTGCTTGCTTGCAATAGGCGTATGGATACATACAGAGTATACACGAAGATCGGAAAGAAGAAGCGAAACAGCTCACAGACCAAGGCCAACAACACACATCCAACCTCGGCTTGATGCCTACGCAGCAGCCGCCTTCTTTGCCTTCTTAGCAGCCTTCTTCTCCGCCTTTAGCCTCTTCTTCTCGTCGTCATCGAGCATGCTCTCGTCCGCTTTTGTTGTGTCTCCCGCAAGCGTCGTCGCAAGCGAGACATCCCCAATCTCCGCAGCAGCGACTCTTTCTAGTGCTCCCGCCTTCTCGGCAAGCTTAGCTTCCTTCTTGCGCTTCTTCTTCTCCTTCTCGTCGGCTTCATCGGCGGTCTCTGCGGGCGCTGCTAAGGACACATCTGCAGCTTCATCCGCAAACTCTTGAGCGGCATCCCGTTTCCGCTTCTTGTCCTTCTTGTCCTTCTTCGTCTTGATGGACAGATCGGCAGTCTCATCGCCATCGACTTCCATGCCATTGGTGCCGTTGACGCCATTGGTTGACGGCGCAGCAGGTGTCGTCTGACTCGGGATCAGAGCATCTGCACCATTGTTGTACTGTGCCTCTCCATTCGTGCGCATCTCAAACTTGCCAGGCTGCTTGTTCATAGCAGCACCTGCCGTTTGCCGACGAATATTCGTGATTCCCATACCCTGCTCCAGCGCGCGCAGACGTGACTCTAGTTTGGATCGGTTCTCAATACCCTGTATCGGCGCATCCTCTGCAGACTTGGTATCTGCGTCTGAAAGGGCGTCTATACGGCATGAGAGAGCAGTCTTGGTAGCGACCATACGGGCCATCTTGTAGACAACACAGGGTCAGCTACACTATTCAAGGAGTAAAAGTTGACGCAGCCTACCTTTCCCTTAAGCTTTTGCGGTGCCTGACCAACCAAACTTGCATGGAAGATAAGACCGTATTTAGGGGTATCGTGCTTGGTTTTCAGTGCTCTGAAGAGCGCCTTTTCTGCTCCAAGAATCTGAATAGTAGAAGCTGGATGTTTCGCGAGGGTCATAAGACTTCCAGCGTGCGCGATAAGACGTGCTCCAACAAGTTCTCCGACCAGAGCCGTCAAATTCGGTGCGATGGCAGCCATTCGATTCGTAAGATAGGAATAGAGTTCTGCGCGATAGTTTGAGATGGAGATAACTTGATCCGCTAAGAGATGGATGTGGTGGAGATCTGTGACGGAGATTTCGGTACCCATAGAAATGACGGCGGCTGCTTTGATGACTTCTTCCAAATCTTCAGGTAGGATGGTGCTGAAATCTGTCGTAGCGGCGTTTGTGCGAAGTCCCATTGCTTTCACGACTTTGGCATAGGCCATGTTGTCGGACAGAATCTTGGCCATCTCAGGGAAATGCCAGCCGTACCATTCCTGCAAGCAGTTGCGCTTAGCCAGGATATACGTGCGTCGTCTGGATTAATACATACCTTCACACGCATAGCATATATGTTGATTTCCTTGTCCAAGTCATCCAAGAGTGCGATAGCTTGCACAATCATAGTGTCGACCTTGTCTGGCGAAAACTTGAGCTTGTATCTGGGCGGACAGAGTAGTCGCATTAGCATGATACAAATACTATACTATGAAACGTAGCCCACCTCGACAGCGAATGCGACAGACCGAGCGACATTGTGGATAGATCTTTTTCGTCGACGCCCTCCTCGGCGAGCAGGCCTGCGAGCTGCTCCCTGATACCTCTGAACAGGTCCTGCGTTGTCGAGTCTGAGACTACATTGAGAGCGAGCTTCTTTGCGATTGCACCACCTGCATGACCAGCACAGGCAAAAAAAGTCAGAAACGAGATGAGACAGCCTGGCTCGCTGGGGAAACTGACCAAGTTTAGGGTCGCTGACGACGAGCTGTTCGTTGACTTCGCCTTTCTTGCCCTTCTTGCTGCTGGATTTGCCCTGGACTTCGTCGACGAGGAATTTCTTCAAGGCTTTGCTGAGTTTGCCCTCCTGGATTGACGAGATTTCCTCTACGCCTTCAGCGGTTGACGAGAAGCGCTGGATGGCAGAGAGCGAGAGCAGCTTTGCCAAATTGCTGGAATCCTGCTTGTACGCCTCTGGCTTGTCCAAGGCCGCCCCGTCTTGAAGCTTGAAGAGCGTGTAGCCCAAAGACGACTCAAACAGCACGAGAACCATCGTAGCAGCGTCGACTTGGGATGCTGCTCGTGATGCGATGTAATCTTGGCCCGAAAGCTCGTTGCAAGATTCTCAAAAGTTGCGCTGAACAGAGGAAGGCCAATTTGCATCAAATCGTCGACTTAACAGGTTCGCCGACACGAGTACTCTGCCTAATCACAACAGTGACGCGCATCTATTATCGTATTGCTACTCGCTGAAGAAAGCCTCGACCTCGTCTATTGCGACCTTGGAAGGCGATAGATGCGGTGACCGCCGTGGACTACGCAACACTGGTCTGCTCTCCGCTTCCTCATCCTCGTCTTCACCAACATCTTCGTCACCTTCGTCTTCGTCCACTGCATTGTCGTCGTAATCCTCACTTGAATCGACGTTGACAAAGACAGGTCGAAGAGCTGGTGAGCGCGGTGTACCAGATGAAGAGCGTCGAATACGTGGTGAACGAGGTGATGCACTTCTCCTCCGACGATTCGGGCTTGAGCGGTGCGATCTCGCTTCCTCTTCCTGCCGCTGCAAATCCTCCTCGAGCGCGTTCGCAAGGTCAGGGCTAAGCAGACTATCAGCTCATATTCACAGTCATAACTATGAGATGAACGAGACATACCTAAGATGCTCCCAATCATTGCGCCCCTGCTGAGAAACATCGTCCAAGCTGAGATCGCTTCCATCGCTGTCCGAGGCGACATCGAGATATCCAATACTTCCTACAGACTCCGAATCGCTGATCCTATCGGTTTCTCCGAGGATCTCTCCCAGACGATGCCAAGCCTGTTCTGCAGAGTTCATGTAATTCGACACGATACCTTCTCCGCCTAAAGCACGGCTGGGCGACGCCATTCCTGGTGCGTTGTGGTGTATCGTACCGCCAGGACTTTGGACAGGTCCACTACTCATACTTAAAGCTCCTGATATAGGCATGCCCTGTGCATCGTATACGGGCGTCAGAAGGTCACCTAGCAGATCCTCGTAGTCTTCCAAATAGCCATCCATGAGTGAGTCAGGTATGTAACTTGTTCGATAATGCTCATCGCTACCGAACGTAGATAAAGGCCGAGTGGGAGGGAAGACTTCATTCTCGAAATAGGTGGGAGAATGGGCCGGTAGATTATGTACGCCTGCAGACGGAGAAGCCAAGGGCGGCATGCCCCCTGGTCTGTTGGGTAAACCTCGCTCGCCCATACCCGAGTTAGACAGACTACTGCCGTGTCCGAGCTGAGAGCTGGCAGGATCTCCGATATATCCATTCTGATCTAAGCGTGATGAAGATCGTCGATGAAGTTGTGGAGCGAATGCGCCATAGTGCTTCGTATTGAAGAACTTGACAAGAGTTCGTAAGACTTGCTCGTGAGGCTACAGCGTTTGGAGGCAAATTTAGTACAAACTGCATTCGGAACAGAGTCCGAACGCACCAAAGACTCGTCCAGATCTCCGTCCACATCGATGGTAGTCAGCCATTCGTCCCGCAGATCCGGTCTGCAATTCATGTAGATTGCTGTAATGACCTTCATATTGGCTGGAGCAAATGGCCACAAGGCTTTTAGCTACGTTTTCGAGCGGTGTTTCCTGCATGTGAACTTACACTGCCGCCATTTCCGACCACAGTAAGGAACTTGGCTCTTGATTACTTTGAGCACGTAGAGCTGAAGCATCGGGTGCGACACTTTCAAGATGCGTTTAAGAATAGCCTGATTGTCAAGCTCGTTAGCTAAATTCAATCGTCGCTTCTCACATCCAGACCTACCGAGCTCTTGTACTGCACAAGCAAAAGAATTCGATGCGCTTTCCGTTTCGTAAGCTTCTGCAGCACATGCACGAAATTGATGACAGAGAAGAAGTTCCTCCAACTGAAGTCCGTGATAACTTCAGGCTCGTCTTCGTCTGTTACAGATGCTGGAGGGCCTGTAGAGGTGGTCGAAGCGGGCGCTGGAGGAGGTTTTGCGCGTAGCATGGCATCTTCTGGTCGCGATGGAGCCGGGTTTTGAGATGCGTACGTGTGACAGTAGTGGAAGAAGCTGTAGAAATATGCATAAATAGAAGTTAAGTCGTGTAGTTGAGGTATTCGTAGGCTTACTTCCACTCTTCGACTTCGTTTTTCATCCTGACCTGATTCGAGACTTCTTGCATCCCGAACATCTTCAACAAGAGCAAGAGGCAGTTGGAATCGACGAGCAAATGCGCGAGGTAATGGAACTTCATGGCATGCGACGTCTTGAACCATCTTAGCGTGAGTATTAGAATTGCAGATACCGCTTTTGAGGTGATTTCGCGGTGTCGCATTATGTCAGTGTCTTCGAGGCTGAGTGGTGGCCTGATCTCATCTGTGTCATCGACGAATGTCAGTGGCACATAGCGTAACGAGGCAGGACGATTCACCTTCTGAGCCGTTGTTCATGTTGTTATTGTTATTTGCTGTCACCGTCGCCAGGAGCAGTTTGAGCAGCACGATAACTGTGCTTTGCAAGCTGGACAGTGTCGAGCGCTGTACAAGGATCAGGTCAGCGATCATTTCCGCTCACAAGAGGACTGAAGACTCACGTATATGAGCTCTACCCTCTGCAGTTTCTTGACGTCAGCAATCTTCTGGGTCAGAGCCTTGATTTCCTTCTTGTGAGCTTGCGGGTCTTCAGGGAGTGCAGTCTTGGATGCCTTGAGCATGTCTTTTTTCTGTTGTTTCAGATTGCTCTCCATCTGATATAACAGTGACAGGGGATCTTGCTTCGGCTCTTCCGCAACAGTCGACTTGCGTCTCTGATCTATGCTCATAAAGCTGTCTTCAAGCGACATGGCATCCAGCTGCCTCGCTAATCCCGCCTCAGCGGCACTCGACTCAGACGTGTCTTTTCCTCCTACACCCGTCTCGTCCGCCAGATACTCTTCTCTCAATTTCCACAACTGCCAGAGTTCCGTAGGTATTCTGATGTTCTTTTTATACAGTTTTCCAGCTTCTTCAATACTGAAGGGAACAGTCATTTTACCTTTTCCTTTGATTGAGGAGTAATGACCGCCGCCCGCATTTGTGCGTGAGAAAGGGAGAACGAAAGGCCTGTTTTGATCCGTTTGATATTGCTGCTTCTTGGGTTTAGGCGGTTGCGGAGAGGGTGGCGGAGAGGGTGCAGGAGTTGGCGGAAGTGGACCTGGGGCGGGAGCTTGGTTTGCAGCTGGGAAAGCAGACGGACCGGGAGTTGGCGCGGGGCCAATATGGAATGGACCACGGAGAGGAGCAGACGCTGCCGCTGCTACTATCCGCTCCATGGGGACTTGCGGGATGGGAGCGACGAGATTTGGCGGATCGTAGGTAGGGTACTTGTTCAGTATCTCTGCGCGATAGATGGCAAAGTCAAGCGGGTTGGACTTGAGGTCGATGGCTTTCAGGAACCATGTTGTCAGAGAGGTACATACGAGCTGGTTTTCTGAACCTACTGGAGCCTTTATCTTTGTCCTCAGGCAAGCCCTCAACGTTCCGCACAAGCTTCTTGACTCTCGATATATCCTTGTTCCCGCCTAGACATGCCAGCAACGACTTCCAGAGTAGTAGCAGAAGCTACGAAGAGCCTAAGTAAGCTCGATGTCCATATAGTAGCAATCGGGTGCCAAGCATACCTTCTTTACTGGATAGCCCTTAGCATTCTTCTCCCTTAGGCCAGCTACGAGATTGAGAAGATAAATGGGCAAAGGCGGGTCCAGCGCCACTGTTACGTCTCGTCTATCAGCTCTCTCCACAAGACTGATTAGCCATGTCAACACCCACTCAGCTCATCTGCCCAAGCCTCGTCCCCTCTGAACACCTCGACCATGAAATATAGCACAGAGAGGTGTATAGCCAGTTCTCCATTGATTTCTTCAAGGTATTCTTGGCGTTCTTGAGGAGTCAATTGGGGGTAGTAGCTTTGTTGGCCTGTTTGGAAGGCTTGGTCTGCTTCGGGGATCGAGCTGTTTTGATCATTTCTTTCAGTGGTCCGCGATGAACTGGAACGGGTGAAAGTAACCTGATGATGTTCCAGCGGCCACTTGCGGACTTCAGAGCTTCATGTACTGCTGTTAGGGCGCCAGCGTCGCGGAGAAGCGTGCAATTCGTGATGACTATATGCAGGTGATGCTGGGGAGATGTAGAGTAGATCGGCGTGCCTGGATATCACCATCAGCCATCCATTCGCAGGAGCGGCTAAAGACTGCCGCACCATGGGCTATATAAGCGATCCTTCTAGCCGCTTCGAAGCGTATCTCCGGATCTCTATGTTCCAACTCTTCGATGAGATGATATATATGCGCCTTCTTACTCGCATTGGGCGCTTCGGGCCATTCTGGCGTTCCCATGCTCTCCCATCCTCTAGCCCAGGATGTTCTGCCTTCTTCAATGACTCCCCTGATCTCGACATAGCTGAAGAACTCTTCGAGCTCGGCCATTGTCGTATCTGTGTCGTCGTGGTGATAGGCGAACGTAGGCTGTTTAGGCGAGGGTTGGGGTCCTATTAGCCCTGGAAGACCATTCACGAAGTTGCCGGCTTGATCAGGCTGCATTTGCGGCTGCTGTGGTTGTTGTTGCATGTTCTGCGATTGCAGTTGCTGGCCTTGCGAATCAGCAGGCGGGCCTGTAGAGATTCCCAAGCCTGATCCTTGTGCCTCCTCTTCTCTTGTAAGATAACCCTCTTGCGAATATGCGTTCTGCTGCTGCTGTTGTTGTGCAGCTTGAAACATTACTGCGTCTGTAGTGGGTGATGCTAGAGGCACATCTTCCAAGATGTCTGGGATCGCGTCCAGTGTCTCTCCCGAGATGGGATCTGATTCCGCTAGGAGTGAGGATGAAGGGGATGGTAGAGAATCATCCGCGTGTGCTAGTATACCACCCGTATCTGCCAAATCCAAAGCTGGCGGTAGTTCGAGTACACTGCGCCGTGCTGGACTCTCGCTGCCTATATTGCTTTCTGACTCGGGCTCTTCGAGCTCTGTCGCATCATCGTACCGAGCATCACTGCTGCGATACTGTTGCTCTTGCTGGCGATGCTGCCTGTGCTGGAGGAGCATAGTGTTTGTATCATCTAGGAACTGGGCTGCATCCGCGTTGGCTTGAGCGTGCAATTCAGCAGCAGCAGCGTGTTTAACTTTGCTATCTTGATCATGCCCATCATCCTGATCCAGCTCAGGGCCCTCTGGGCGGTTCAAGCTGGTCGACACAGACACGTCAAAGTCGTCGCTTTCGAGCAGTTCTTTCGGCGGAGCAGGTGCAGGATCAATAGCTGCTCTTCGTGCGTCTGTGTCTACTTCGTCTGCTGTTCCGGCGATGCTGTCTGCCAGCGACTGCTCGTCGAAGTGGGCGGCCATGGCGCGCGTACGCTCTTTACGTTGTTGAAATCTTGCCTGTTGGTTGTTTCAGATCTTGCTGTGTTTGCGATCCAAGTCCATCATGGCTTCAGCTTGGATTTGACTGGATTGATTAGAAGACATTCAAGGCTCGTCTTTACACGGACTTGTCAATTAGCTAATGCACGGCTAACCCTCCCATCACCATATTCAAGGCGTTCCCTTACACGCTCTACAGATCATCCTTATATACCCTCATTAATGACCGTGCAATCCGGCCCTTAACGCGTCAAGAACCAGCGAGCAGAGCGGAATAATGCAGCAGCGTAACAATGAAGATGCACCATCCAACAGCAACAGCAATGGCAAGCAAATCACAAAGCAGAAGAAGCTGTTCCCCCTCTTCGCTGGCCCGCCAAAGCACAAGAAGCAGGCATCCGACGAGCAATCTGATGCAGATCCAGCTGCACAGCAAGTGTTATCTCTATCATCAGATCCAGTTGGTATCAAGGACCCTGTCGCTAAAAGCAAAGGAAAAGCAAAGACGGCCACTTCGAGCAAGAGATCCAGTAGCGAACGTAATGCCGCTGCCGGTGCATCGTCATCTCCAGCTAAGAAAGGCACAACCAACGGGACGCGCAAAGGCAAGAAGACACAGACTTTGGACATACAGGTCACTCCGCCTGTCGAGGCCAATAACGCAAACGCGTCGGCTTCCACTTCTGCATCAGCTAGTAATGCAACTCCCTCTGCTTCACGACCTGTCACTCCACCGCCTCCTCCTCAGCGCGAAGTCATAGAAATTACAGATTCTCCCGTTCGAGAACTCGCGCCCATCAAGACATTCGACGACTTCAAAGCCGAAAGAGATGCCAAAAGAGCAATCAAACAGGCTGGAGGATGGCTAGGTGGTTCACTGCCTCTGTGGCCGTCGAAAGAGACTATCCATGTTGGTGCTTCTTTGCCCGAGAGTGACAGAATCGCAAGGCAAGCAAGCGTGTTGAGGGATCTGAAAGGAAAAGGCAGAGCTATCGAGGAGGCGGACTTGCAGGAAGTAGGCGAAAACCATGCCGTTTCACAGGATGAGAGGAGGAGCATACTTCGTCGTCTGAATAGCTCTGGCTCTGGCAACGGAGGGCAGCAGTCTGCCCCAATTGAGACAGACTCCAATGACGATCGATTTCCTATATTCGCAAGACTGAGCCAACAAAAGACGACTTTACAAGGACAAGACCTTGAATATCAAATCTGGTCTGAGAAATACGCGCCTGCCAATGCTGCCGAAGTGCTTGGACAAGTGAACAATGCACATGCAAATTTCCTCAAGCGATGGCTGCAGGAGCTTACTATACGAGGTGAGTGCGCTTCAAGCGCAGCCATCTGTACATCAGGCCTTTTCTAATTCAGCTGTTCCATGGGATCAGATCCAGTCGTACAGGGTGAAGACCGATTGTTTGGCTCGTCAAAGCGTAAGATCCAAAGAGAGGTATCTTCGAAAGAGCGGAAACGGCGTCGCAAGAACGAGAAACGCAAGAAGCGCAAAGGAGGGGGCAATCTATCGCATGACGATTTCGACGATTTCATAGCTTCCGATAGCGAGGATGAACACCGACACTATGATTATTTCGACTTGAAAAACGACGACGATACCGTTCCTTCGCCAACTAAATCCACGACATCCACATCCTCTCGTACCGGCGGCAATACGATATTCGAGACTTTGAGCAACGTGATCCTACTATGTGGAAGTGTGGGAAGTGGGAAAACCAGTACTGTATATGCAGTTGCCAAAGAGTTGGGCTGGCAAGTCTTTGAAGTCTATCCGGGCATAGGGAAGAGAGGTAGTAAAGATATCGATAAATACGTAGGAATGGTAGGACAGAACCATATCGTTAAGAAAGACACCACCAGCACGACCAATGCGAGTGGGCTGGCGGGCATATTCAGGAAGAAACAACAAGCTATTGAATTGGATGGGGATGAAGGAGAAGAAGGCTCGGACAAGCAGGCTGCAGAGAATAAGTCAGACTTGGCAAAGGCTCCGTCGCCGACGAACAACATTGCACAATCGGTAGTGCTGATAGAAGAGGTCGATCTACTTTACCCTAGCGATCAAGGTTTCTGGGAAGGTGCGCTTTCGATATTGAGAGATACGCAAGGATTTGTGCTGAACATATGCTCGCAGGAATCATCTCCTTCATCTCCAAGTCCAAACGACCCGTCATACTCACCTGCAACGGTACACAGCTGTCATGCGGCACCCAGAGAGCAAGTCTGACGATGTCATTGTAGATCCACTCAGTATACCTTTCAATCTTCTACCGCTTCAAGCTACTCTCTGGTTCGAGACACTTTCAGCAGATATCGCTATTCCTTTTATGCACCAAGTTGCCAAGGTCGAACATGTAAATATTACCCCGCATGAGATATCGCTGCTTTGTGCCGCACATGCGGAACACCCTGTTCCAACGAAGCTCGATCTCCGGAAATCCTTACTTCAGCTACAAGCGCTAGGGGCCGATGCAAAACTCTGCAAAGTACCAAGCCAGACTGAGCAGGGAAATCATGCGGATGTCTCGTCTACCATGCAGTGCGTGAGTAGAGTCGTAGAAGACCTCTCGTATGCCGATGCCGAGCTAGAGAGGCGTGCTTTCATGCGCATCGAGGTAATTCTCAGCCTTCAAACAGTACCAAGTTCGCTACGTGAGCTGACATAATTTGCTAGGACGAGGAATCAGTACCAATCGATGCGGAGGACGAGCCAAACGAACATATTCAAAAGACCTGTAAATCGCTTCCAGCACCAAATTTCGAGCACTTTGAGCGGCCTCTACCGTATTATGCGAGAGAGGCTGAGTTTGCAGAGCACATTGGCTTATCGGATGCAGTCTCTGATAGCGATAATACTACGGAGAAAATGTCCGTTCATCCGGCTTAGTACCAGTAAAGGGCGCACAAGCTGACAATCTGGTTTCCTTCAGGTCTGCATACAGGTCAAATTTATATTTCCTGCTTGGCAATGCCATAGACGAGTATGATATACCTATGCGGACTCGCAGTGTGTTCTGCGACACCCTTCCCTACCTACGGGCAATCATAGCTTCGGAAGATGTGCAGGAGGCCCTCTATCACGAAACGCTCGCTGAGCAGAGAGAAGATATGATCTTGGATACGCGAGTGAGGAGATCAAGAAGACTAGCAGAAGCTGGCAAAGAGAAGTTTCCTCGTCACGCTGGACTCGACGGCGAGGTCGCAGAATGCATCAGGAAGAGCGCGTTTGCGACAGCAGACTTGCTTTAGGCAGATGAGAAGCAGTATGCGAGATGTTGTTTGACATAGATTAGCTACTCTGCTCTGCACTTCGACATGTCATGCTCTGGCTAAAGCCGATACTTTGTCTTTGTCAATCTTTACCAGCATGAAGCTTCTTCGCAGACACGTCGAGAAAGATGGAAGCGGTTCTGTTGGCTTGCGCTTGGAACACGACGAGGATTTATGGCATGGTGCGGTCTACTGACGTCGATCGAAGGAGACCTTTCGTTAGAACAGCTTGAGAAGCTGACATTCATTCTAAACAGCCTACAACTTGATTCAAGAGGTATATAACCCAACAGTGACCCGATGCGAACTTCCCTTAATACTGCATTGATAATGACCCTAGGGCGATGAAATCCGAGCTGGAGCTGTCCGAAGAGTCGTCAATGAATCTTCCACTGGATCCACTGACTCTAAACGAGTACGAATGATGCTCACTATCCGCGTAAAGAAGATCGTCTTTTCCGCTGCTGGCGGTGATAGCGAAGATGCAACAGGAGCAGCCGGCGAAGCTTCTACTTCTTCTGGGGTACCAGCTGCAGCGTCATCTTCTGATGGATCAACACTACATATCAGTGGACCCGTCTCCAGCGAATCGGATTTTGTAAAGATGGGCGCGTATCACACGCTGGATCTCGAAGCTGGTCGCGACTTTACCTTAATAAAAGCAGAAGGCGGCTGGGACTCTATAGGCATAGACAGAGTGAAGGAAGCAACAGAGGTCGGAGGCGGAGCAGAGCTAGGCGCTATCGTCTGTGGTGAAGGTGGGCGTCTATTACCTGTTGAGTTAGCATCGCGCTGACTGTACTATCAGGTGTTGCGAACATATGCCTACTCACGCAGCATACGACTATCGTCAGACAACGGATAGAAGTAGCGATCCCGCGGAAACGAAAAGGCGGAGGTACTGCTCTGGGTGCCGACAAGGTAATTTCATGGTGTATCATCCGGTAAAGTCGACTAACACACCTCACAGGCACAAGTCCGCTTTCATACTCAGATCTATCAGGCACTGCTGCGGCATTTCGATCTTTCGCAGCTCAAGGTCATAATCATCGCATCGCCGGGCTTTGTGAACCAAGCGGTCTTTGAGCATATCTTTGCAGAAGCGGCGGTATGCGGATTATATGGTTGTTGATAGTCTCTCGCTGATTTAGACTCTGCTGCGCAGCGTACAAACAATAAGACCCTGCTCACCTCGAAATCGAAATTCCTTCTCCTACATTCACCTTCGCATCATGTGCATTCGCTAACGCAAATCCTCAATTCTCCTGAGGTGAGTATATCCTGACCTTGATGGCGTATGCACTGACAAGCTATGCACAGGTCGCCCACCAGCTCAAAGATACCAAATTCGCTCGTGAAGGCGCTCTCTTGCAGCGGTGCGTAACAAAGTCATTTGTATACCGATTCTAGTCACTGAGAAATGATATGCCACAGCTTCTTCAAGACTATGAATGACGACGAATTGCGTGCGTGGTATGGTGAAGAACACGTTTTTCTGGCGGCAGATCGAGGAGCAATCGGCACGCTTCTGATTTCAGACCGACTGTTCAAGTGAGTATATCTGTGACAATCACTCCTTCCTACGGAAGCTGACGAGCTTCCAGATCCAACGACTTCACACGGCGGCGGAAGTTTGTCCAGCTGGTCGAAGACGTCAAAAAGTATGGCGCCGAAGTGGTCATTTTCTCAAGCATGCACGAAAGCGGAGAGCGTACGTCTGTTCCGTCGATTTATTGTGTTGCGACTGAAAGCTTTGTACACAGAGCTCAATCAGCTGACGGGCATAGCGGCGCTTCTGACATATCCGCTGGATATTGAAGATGTACAAGAAGAGGAGAGACAGCTTAAGGCAATGAAAAACAATGAGCAGGACGGAGAAGGAGAGTCCTAGCCACCGTGCACAAGTATGTAGCTTTAGCGCCTGCTTGGTCAACGCCAATCGCACGAGTCCAGTCTAGATCCATTGATGCTCACTCAAGCGGGGAGACCACTCGGATGGGCCAGCTTTGGCTACTTTTCAAAGAGACGCCTCGGTCGGACGCTGGAACTTTCACGAAACGAGGCGTCGGTGCCTTTCTTCTGCTGATAAACAAAGACGGGAGGTCTTTCCCTCAAGCTTCATGAGAGGCCATCTCTCCTGCTTCCTGCTTCCTGCTTCTCTTTTTTTTACTTTTCTATCAGTCCTCTTCCGCTGTTTCACCATGCAGTATTGGTCCTTTCTCTGCTGCGGCACGTTCCTGGCGTACACTCAGGCGTTTCATTCACAAGCTGGTCCTCCTTGCTCCGGTCCTCCTTCATCCACTTGCTCATGTGAGTTGCCTTATCCAGATTGCTGAACAAAGCTGAGGCGATGTCCTGCCAGACACCTACAGCAGCGGGTCTCCCGCTGTTCTGACTACAGTGAAGAGTCATTGCTCGCCTACTTCGCATCATTGTGCAGACAATGGAAGCCTTTGCCAGTCAGACGATGAATGCTATAGTGAGTGACTTTCCAGCGTACAGGACTTTGCGTCTGACGCATAGTTCCAGATTATTGTGGAACAAATGGCGAATGCGGAGGTCTTGCTGCTTTTTGCGACTCGAAAGACCCCTTCGAATCTGGTGGACAGCTCGAGGTGACCTGCTTCACGCCGAGTGAGTCCCTCGTCAAAGTAGGCTGCTCTTCCTCGATCTTACGATACGTATATGCAGAACTCGTTTGCTCAGCTGATGGAGGACCTGGCGTGTGCACGCGAGCTCCTTTACAAGGTGCATCCAAGCATCAAAGGAGAAGATACGGCATCTACAGACTGCTCAGTGGCATAGTCAGACGACCTGCAGGAGGCATACGCTTCGAAAAGAGACGAGGGAAGGGCCATTAGCAAGTGTCAACGGCATGCGGGAACTTCAGCATGACGGGAGACTCCTTGATCAAGTTGATCGTGATAGCTTATCGATGTGACTGTGAAAGCGCGAGACCGGAAGAGTTTGTAAAATGCATAGATTTCCCCCTTGAACAATGCATCTTCAGTATCTACCAGCGGGTGTCATCTCCTCATCTGATCTGCGGTCTGGTACTTGCATACCCATTCTGCAAGACTTTGGAGGCCATGGAGCGCTACTCGACTTGGAGAGACAGTGGGCTAGGCATCATCCCGTTCGTGGTGCGTCCTGAGCCAGCAAGAATGTCGAATATCCATTCACACTCAGCATTAGGTTCCCATACAAGCTGCGACAGAAGGCACTACTCCTCTGCTCTATGCTCTGCTGCCTATACAAGGGCTTCTTGGAGGTGTCCGGTTATTGCTGTTCTTCGTCTTCATTCTCCTCTCGTATGCCCTGAATAGCATTCTTTCCTTGCTATTCGTAAGTCCAACGTGTACTTAAAGCTAGCTCTTGAACTGACGAGAGTTGCCCAGGCATTATCACCTTCCATATCGCAGCAGGCGCAAGCTGGGGTGACAGCTGTTTTCCTTCGGCTCTCGTTATTCCTATGCTTTGGATTCTACTGGATATCCGAAGAAGTCGCATCTACAACACGTAGATCCGCTAGCAATCTTCCCAAGCCTAACCCGCAAGCTGGTCACCTCATTATCAGCAATTACAGCTCGTTCATCGATGTTCTGTATTTGGCATATAGGTAAGCGATGTATATGTCCGCTCTGGCAATGCTAAGCTAAGCTTCCGCGACAGGTTCCAGCCTATCTTCCTACTGCCCAGATTCTCAGCGGACAAGGCTTTCCAAGGGTATACAGAAGCTGGGCTTCTTTCCATGCTAGCCTATACCGGTCACACTCCTTCATTTTCCTCATTTTCCTCATCGACTGCCTCCGCACAAAGCCTCGATACCGTCTTGTCCAACGCGCAAAGACCGGTGGTCGTTTTTCCCGAATGTACCACTAGTAATAATGTAGGTCGGAAGAGCCAGATCTGTGTGTAGAGGTAAAGGAAGCTAATTTGCTGTCTTTTACTCAAAGCGAGCCCTTCTGCGATTCGCGAAGCTGCCGGCAGTGTCTTCTGCTTCTAAGAGCTGTAAAGCGCATATCCTGGCGATGAGGTACGCCGATATTTCCTTGCTTTCATTAATGCTCAACTGACAACTCCAATCAGGTACGATCCGCCTTCCACGCTACTGCCGACAGCAACGCACCCTATACCTGCTTTGCGAGCAAATCCGCTGCTCAGCATGCTCAAAGTCTGCATGACGCCTCTACTACCTCCACGGACATTGAGTGTCAAGATGCTCACTCCGGCAGAAGCGCCTTCACCTACTGCTGCTGATTTCTGGGCAAAAGCAGCGTCGAGTATGGCTAGTATAGGCAAGCTCAAACAGACGGGCTTGGGCTGGGAGGAGAAGGATGGTTTCTTGGAATACTATAGGAAAGGAAGTCACGGGCCTCCTCGGACACCTAAGAAGCGGTAATATGGCTGTCGCCTCGTATTTAACGCAGAATCCTCGAGTACGGAAACAACATATTACTAGCAATTCTAGATTTGCCTTCCTCATACATCGAGTCCGATCCGCAAGAATAGCATCGGAACGAAGGTACTAGACGACACATGCGTCAGTGTATCTTGAAAGCAAAGACACCAGCGACCTACTTGGCGAGCAATGCAATTCCGATATAGACGATTACCTTCGTTAGGACGTCCACATCGTAATGCACTAATTGCAGTCGCTTGACCTTGATTTTAGGCTTCTTCACGTTCCCGAAGGCCTTCTCATTCTGATCTGAATTATTTTCCAACGCGAGCTTCTTGGGTCTGCGCGATGTTGTTCCTGTCACTTTGAGATGACGATCGCTTCCGCTAGCATCGTTTGCTCTCTGTAATTCCGTCAAGTCCAGAACGGATGGTATGGGTTTGATCGGATGCGACTCCTCGATCTCTTTGTATCCACTGCAAATGTATCGCTCAGCCAACGCCAGCTTGGACACCAGTGAAGCTGGCACTCACGCAGCTGGGACGTAGAACCGCCGAGGCAGATCGAATACAGGCTTTACTACCTTGAAGATAGGCGGTAGGATAACATTGAGCGTCCTCTTCGCTACTACTCGCCAAAGAATGATGCAAGCTACTCCCGAGACAACTTTCGCGATTGAGCAGATCGCGAACATAGCCAATTGCGTCGGATCCTGGAGGTCCAATGCGCCGCGAGTGGATGATGGTAGGGTAGAAGGATTCTGTACGGCATACCATTCGCCTAGAGCGATGCCTGCTATGACGGCCACAAAGGCGATGACATCGTCAAAGCATGGACAGTCGTCGACAGGCTCTGGATGTACCGATACGAAGAACAGGCAGAGTATGATTAGAGACAGAGGGACTGCGGGTATATCATGAATGTTAACGAGGGCTAGAAATGCTGCAAAAGGCGCACCTAAAGGACTTGATACCTGAAGCATCGCTTCATAAGCAGGAGTGAGAGCCGAATGTCCGTACCATATCGCAGCACCCATTAAAGTGCCCACAGTACAGTCTGATGGAAGACGCGGCTTAGGCATGGATCTGACGGGAGACTTATAATCAACCGAGCTTACCCATTATGCTGTGCATCCCACAGTAGATCCCTACCCGCCTTGTCAGCAGGAGTTGAAGTACGACGATACTGTAGGTACGACTCACTGCCTAGCACTACAGAAACCGCGTAAAGGCCGCAAAGGAAATATACCGTATACGCCAATAAGCCAGGCGGCTGCCCTTGCTGGCCAATGTAGTATGCTTCGGCGATGAATAGACTAATAGAAACTGAGTTCGTCGAGTGTGTAGAGGGGAAGCCGTACTCTAGGCCATGTGAGGATATCGACAATCGTTCAACCGGAGGTGTGTACGGCCGTGGCACGCATAGCAGGTCCTGCCAGAAGTTTAAGAATGTCGTTAAGAGACTGCCATGACTTAGCGACCTACCTTGATAAAGGAAGAAAAGTAGACGCCAGCCGAAAGTACGTTTACAAGGCTGAGATGACCGAATCCGATTCAGCTTCAGGCCGTTGTACATTGAAGTCTTTATTTACCCTCTCCCTTGCACACGATAGCCGAACCAGAAGAATATTGGCAGTCCGACCATAAAAGCCGCGCTGCGTGACATAAGCTAAAGCAAAGAGTCCTTACAGGCCAAGTAACGGGACAGCACTCACTGCGTGCCGAATATACTGCACCAGATAAAGTATGAATCCCAGAAGGGCGTCCTACTTGCTTTCTATGAACGAGAATCATCATTTGTTTGGAAATTAGGGGAAGTCCCATCAGCGACGTTCGGGCATTGTTCAGAACGACATAAGGCTGCACCTGTATACGAGCTAGAAGAGGTGTCTCGTGTTCGAGACTTCTGACAAAGCTTGCGCGCAGTTGATACCTCCAGCCGGGCATGATCATTTCGTAGACGCTGTCATGCTGGCATCCCGCCGACAGCGCAAGGACAGAGGTAGACGCAGCTTCATCGTTGTCGGACCCTGCAGACGTAGGGGAACTGGCGCCTGATCTACTACCACCAATTGACGGCGTTGGCGATTTCGGACGCGCCCAAGTAGGCACGGCTCTGTAGGCGCTTTCATTGTGTTCCAACTGCGTTGGGACGTCGAGGACCGGCAGATTCGCATGGACAGAAGAAGTCATCTCGAACGAACGATGATTGGCCTTATAGGCTTCCAAACGCCCATCGATAGCTTGTTCTACTGGATCAGAAAGGCGACATGAAAGCATTCGCAATTACATCCAGACAGCCGGTTCATAGCAGGTATACATTGCATTTTAAAACGAATGAACGACTATTGCAAGCTTTTATGGTATTGCAGACTGGTTTACCTAAAACGAAATGGGATACTGCCGCAGAAACTACCGGAGTAGCACGAAAGAGAAGTGGTGACAATAAAGCATGGTAACGAAGTGAGGACGAGATGAGGAGGATGAAGAGGTATGAAGGTGAGGATGAAGGAGAAAGGGAGGGCCTAAAGATACATTAATTAACTCCCAGCTAGGTGAGTGTAACAAGGAAGATGAATTGAAAAGGGTCCTCGTATGTCGACTCTCGCTGTCTTGAAGCTGTCGTGCGGCCAATTATGCTGCACGCTCCCAATTCGCCCCTCTAGACCTTGAAAACCATCGATTTGCAGAATGACCATAAGGCAGAGCAGGATTGCTCTGTTATTAGAGTGACTGATCTTGCTAATCTTCGCCAGAGAGTTTTGGCGACTTCATACTGTTGCTTATGCTTCCCCTTCTGCCAGGACTGCCCACGGTCGTATCCTGCGCAGTGCCCGCCGCGACTTCATCCGCCAAATTCTCGATAACATGATCTTTCGCATCCATAGCCTGTCTAATCATCTGTAGTGTGCCTTCCAAACTTCTTCTACGCGTAGATGGGGACGTCATCGTCGTACCAAGGGACGACTGACGTGCATGACCTCTTCTGAAAGGCTGTGATTGCGGCGTACCGTCCACTGGAGAGACGGGTACAGAGCCTCTTCGAGGCGTTTCTGGGAGACCAGGGGAAGAAGGACCAGAAGTCGATTCTGAAGAAAGATCGCCTGCAGAATCGCTTCGCATGATTCCAGACATGGGCGAACCCATTGGCGAACTTGGGCTTTGCGGAGCGAAGTCTTCCATTCCAGCGACGTCCGCAGCGTCGATAAGGTCTGGCGGCAGTCTCTCGTTCTCGATATCCGACTTGCGTGCATCTCCGAAGCCGTGGATGGAGTCTTTGACGCCGTCTGCACCGTTTGCTAAAGCGTTCGAGGGCATGCGCTGATTGCCGTTCACAGATTTCAGCTCGGAAACAGCTTCGGATTCTTCTCGCAAAACAGCGAAGACACGGGACATCTTTCCGACTGCCAGAATCTTGTTCTTGATGACCTTGCGTCGCTCTGCAATCTCGTCGTCTGGACGGTATGACATCGTTATGATCAGTTATTCGCGTAATTGTAGGTAAAATGCGACGCACCTGTGAGAGCAGGACCTGCCTCCTCCATCGAGTCTGTTGTGATGTTTGCTGACTCTTCTTCCGTGATGAGTTCCTCCTCGATTTCTTCCTCTTCTTCCAATTCTTCTTTGCTACAGATCCCCAGAAGGGCAATAAGCATATCGGTGACTGTGATGTTGAGGTACCATCAGCTCAGTTCTTCATTTCTATCGAAGGGCGGGAATATCAACTCACTCTTCTCTCCCACAAAAGGTAAACTCCAAGTGAAAACGTCCATAAAATTGGGAAGCCAATAAGGGTGTGGTGTACAGTTGAATTGTCTGATGTTCATTACGTTGTTTTCATACTTCAGGACTGCTGCTTTATTGTTGTAGACGTCTAGATAGTTGGGCGCCGAGAATATCGTCATGACGGACGGGAAACCTGTCGTGCGAGTCTTCTTGTACATTCGGTATCTGCGCAAAGTCACGCAAGCCGAAGTCAATCAGAATGAACATAGCCGCTGGACGGACGGGCTCCAACTTACCCCGCATCCTGTGCCTCGTGTGCCCTGATGATACTCAGTAGGTTGTTACGCTCCAAGAACGCACACGCCGCTGTGTAGCTGAAGAAGTATGAGCATCCTCGGACATGGTTGTGGATAAAGCCGTCCGAGTTGTTCTCGTTCCCAAAGTCTTCCAGCGGATCCGCCCATAGAAGGTCGCACATGATGCCTGATGTCGGTGGTTCTCTGAAGCGATTGATCTGCATCAATGGAAGCAACGGGTGCTTTAGCGGGAGATGGATGGAAAAGGAAAAAGAGAGGGTGGACGCACGGTACGCAAGTCGTCGAGCGTCTGTAACTCTGGGCTCAAGCCTCCATGTATGCATAAGAATTGCTTGTTCATGACAGCCGCTAGCGGCAGAGAGCAAAAGGATTCCATGCACGCATCATACACGCGTTCAGAGTATTTGTGCCGGCCTGATGAAACACGATTCAGTGAGAAGTGCACGGATGAATCCTGTTGGTTTATGAAAAGCCAAGTACGTACATTCCAGCTTGAACGTGAAATAGTCTGTAAGATGCCGACATTCGTGGTTTCCACGCAAGAGACTAAGTGTTTCAGGGTACCAGATCTTGAGGGACCACAGGTACAGGACACACTAAAGACAAGATGAAAGCGGTCATCAAAGCTAAGCTCAAGAAGTATTAAATAAAGTAGCGATCCGGACGCACCTCTATTGAGAAATACCCTCTGTCGACATAGTCGCCTAAGAAGAGATATCTCGTCTCTGCAGGATTTCCACCGACTTCAAAGAGCTTCATGAGGTCGAACTGCGACAGTCGAGAGACAAAGGTCGCGTCAGGTTCCTGAATATCGCTAAGCGAAAACAGAGCCTACGTATTGACCGTGAATATCACCGCAGACTGTTGTGGAAGAGACATGTCAGCTGAAATGACGCAGAGGATGGATAACACGATGCGCCTCACCTGTGATGGGTGCCTCGACTTCGAGTAAGTTTGGCTCGGTCTTGAGTATTTCGTTTGCGCGGTTGATGATAAAGAGGGCTATTCAACCATATCATACTCGCATAAGCCTATCATATGTGCACGCTTGCTTCAAGCCCACCTTGATCCTCGGTCAATCTCCCCTCTCTATAGAAGTGGTTTTTCAGAAATGCAATGTCGGGTTTGGATGGGTCTTGGGCGCTAAAGAACTGTTCGTCTGTAGGTTTCTGGAAAGCAGGCGCTTGTACGTCTTTGACTACTCGTTCCACCGTCGAGACGGTCGTGCCATCATCTTGGACATGGAGCGTGTAGTCGATGTCGGGGATGGATGCAGTGGTCTGCGGGAAGCATCTCATCAGCATTCAAAGTATATCAGGAATCTCTAGAAGTCGTTAGCTGGCCCCCTACCTTGTTCTGAATCTGCGCGAGGGCGGCCGTCTGTCTGGCTACGCGAGTCGCAGGATCCTGGACACAATCGCACAAAGGGTCGCATCAGATTCTCGATTCTTGTAGATGTAGTTCTGGCTGCCAGTCGCTGTCGAAGCTCTCTGTCTCGCTCTTTCTTGCGGATCCCTCGCTTTGTGCCTTTTGGCGACGACGCGCGCAGAGGCCGTGCTCACCATGACTTA
The DNA here is from genome assembly GCA_001972285.1 of Erythrobasidium hasegawianum. Classification (NCBI taxonomy): domain Eukaryota; kingdom Fungi; phylum Basidiomycota; class Cystobasidiomycetes; order Erythrobasidiales; family Erythrobasidiaceae; genus Erythrobasidium; species Erythrobasidium hasegawianum. The sequence goes on from BCII01000018.1 coordinate 503,625, forward strand.
TACAGCTGCTATGCGCTGCTTTGCTCTGCTCGCTGTTTGCCCGTGGATTCTATGAGAATTTGATTATAAGGTAGGTGTATGTATGCAAAGGCGTCGTTGTGCTTCAGATTGACAGGAGAAAGGGCTGTGAGAGGGCAAGCAAGAAGCGAACGAGCAAATTGGCGACAAGTACCAAAGTCTTGAGAACAACTTTCAGTTGATGGTACAACGATACAACGAATTGGACTACTTCAGTACTGCATTAGGAGGGTCAAGAAGATGCACGCTTGAAATGGGAGAAAGCCGCCACTTGCGTTACGTTACATACGACATATTCGACTGCGCGCTCTTCGAGGTCCAGGATTGAGTATCGAGAGTGATTCGACTACTGCGAGGAAGCAGCAGAGATGCTCGAGCCATCGTCGTGCTCCAGAAGGCTGTATATGCAAATAGATATTCTCAGCCTTGGCAAAGAGTGCATCATTAAACAAGAAGAACAGCGACTTACTTGTAGCTCTTCTGCAGTACGCACTCTCCGCCATTCTCCAAGTCTATATTGTAGCAATAATAGATGCCTTCGCTCGTGACGACCATGACCTGGGGCGACGTCCTGGGATCGTTACCAAATATCCATCCATATATTCAGCCTTTTGCAAAAAAACACATCACAAACAGAGATTTATGTGATTGTAAACTCACCCAGATAGCGCGACGACGCTTTTCACGCCCGCTGTAGGAAGCTTCAAAAATGCAAAATCTCGCTGGGGATCCCACATCTCGGTGACTGTTCCAGGTAGGAACCCGCCGAGGGAACCAGCGATATTCCGTCCGAACGAGAGGGATTTCTTGCGGAGTGTGCCGCTGTTGCACAGACAGACAGATATGCACATATGTATCAGCGAAAGCAAGCAATCGGAAGTGAGGGAAAGAGAGAGAGAGAGGGAATAAAAAGGGAAAACGCACGTCATTCCGCTCTCATGGCGTTTATTGTCGATAAAAGCATCGTAGCCGCCTCCTCCTCTTGCTCCTGCCCCTCTTGATCCTGCGCCAGATGAATATCGACCGATGCTGCCCGCCTGAGAAGTATCGTCGTCCTCGTCATCGTTAGTGTTAGCACTACTTTGCTGAGCAGCTCTCTTCGCAGCTTCCGCTCTACTACTGCCTTTCGCCATCTGTTCCTGCTGCTGAGCCTTACTTAGTAATTTGAAGATGTGCACCGTCTCACTATCGCTCGAGACGGCCAAGAGGGATGAAACTTGATTAAAAGCGATACTGAATATGCGGGCATTATAGGTGCCTCTTCTGAACTGTGCGACTTTATCGCCATTCGGCACGCTGAACACGCGTATCACTGTGCCTTTATCGCTTGCTGTAGCGAGGAGCGTCCCGCTTGAGTTTAAAGATAAACAAGCGAGAGAAGTCTTGTGCGCTTGGATGATATTCGTCACGGATAGAGAGAGGGCGTCGAACAGTATCACATCACCTCCTGCGCTGCTGCTGGAGGAGAAGGAAGAGGAAGAGATGGGTGCGCCTGAGGGGACCGAGGCTGAGAATGGACTGGAGGGCGAGGGCAGAGGTGAGGGATAAGCGAGGTAGGAATTATCTGAAGAAGGGGATAGCGTGCATATGGCTAGAAGAATCCTGCTTCATCAGCTTATACGCAATAGACCCAAAAGTTGGATTGGCGCACCCTGCGGATTCGGACTCGTCTCGATGGTATGTAACAACTTCATGTTTGAGATATCATAGATGTATATCTGTTCTTCAAGCACGACGACCAGTCTCCTTCGATTTAGCTTTACGGCGAGGATTGACGTTGGGAAGTTTAGTTCGCATATTGTGGATTGGCGCTGTGCGTCCGTTTTAGCATTAGATATAGGATGTGGAAGAGGGAGAAAGGGATGATGTAAATGTACCTTTGTATTGACTATTTGCAGCTTGCGCGTGCTTGCTGATGGCTTATCGCCCGCTCCTACGAGGGCTATGAGGGAGGTACAGAAGAGCATCTCGAGTATGGATGTTGCTCCGTCGGCTGTTGTTGAATCACTCAATCCATCAGCATTCACCGGGCGTAAAGTGTGTATAGACGGCCGAGGCCCAACGCACTCGAGTATACCCTTTGGAAGGGGTCGCAATTTACGATGCTGTATCCCTTGCGTGACCCTACGCTGATGCATGTCGCGTCCTGGTTGAAGCCTGCGCAGAGCATGGATGGGTTCGCCTTGATGTTGCCAGTTGCGGTGGTGGTGGTGGTGGTCGTTGATCCTGATCCTTTGGGCATGCTCCTTGACTTGAAGTACTACCAGCTTGTGTATATGTGATATGTCAGTAATGCCCTGGCAGTGTCAATCCAATCTCAGTCAGTCAATCCAGCTCCAAGGGCCAACTCTCTCTCTCTTTCGCGACAATTCAAGAAAACACAGCATAGCAAATGGCAACATCTAGTCATAGCAGTAATAGCAATAGCAATGATAGCAGTAGTGATATGCTGCTCAATGGCAGCTGCTTCTGCGGGCTGACCACGTTCACCGTTTCTGGTGGATCCTCGTCGCTGGTGCTGAGTGCGCTGTGTCACTGCAGTCGGTGCACCACGCTGAACGGCGCAGTGAGCGTATGGACGACCCACTGGAAGGAGAAAGCTGTCAACTGGCATAAAACTCCTGCTCGCTATGAAGCTGTAAAGGGAGTCAAGTATCGCCTCAGATGTAAAGAGTGCGGCACACCCTTGGGAAGCTGGAACGAAGCAAAGAAGCAGTACATCACAACTATCATCATGATGATTAAACTCTAATGCGATGTCCTCCCGCAGATGGTCGATCTGGGCAAGCGCGTTCGAGCGAGATCCAGCGACAAACAGGCTCGACATCCCACACTGGCTCGCACCAACAGCACACCAGTTCTACGACACAAGACTGCTCGAGATGGACGTGTACAACGACGCTGATCCATCCAGCAAACTCCCCAAATTCGTGGGATATCAAGGCAAGAGCGCGCAGATTGGGTAGTAGTGTGTACCGCGCTGTTGTTGCATGCTGCAGTGCATGTATTATACTGCCTTCATTGTCAGATTCGCGCTTGCTTCTTGACCTTACGCACTCGACTTCGCCATGTTTTGATCTGACGCGACGACGAGTTCGCATTGCTTCCACGAGCTGACATGATGACCATGGATCTGGATCTGGAGCTCGATGCCGACCTCGACAGCTTCTTCCCCGACGTCCTCGAGGCTCTACTCGAGCTGGAGCCTTCGTATGCCTGGGCAGATCTCGATGCCGCACCTCTCCCATTCCCAGGGTGTCCCTCTCAATTCCTAGTATCCACAAAGACGGTCAACGAGACTGCTCTGTCCATCGGGATGGGTTTGATAGGCAGTCTCGCAGGCCGGAGTGCGAAGCGCAAAGCCGAGCGCATCGTACAGAGCAACGAACCATGGGAGAAAGACACGTTTCCATTCGGGTATGCTGCTGCACGACCCCCAGAACGGAGTTCCTCGTTGCTCGTCTTGAAGAAGGGAGACCCCATCCCGCAGAGCAGCATCATCCAATCACCCTACATGCGCATATCGCCATACACCTACTGCGTACGTACAAGCACAAACTGGAGAACAGATAGAAGACTACAGACAAAAGCGTCTCTATCCTATTTACCGTTTTTCGGAGAAGACAATTATCAGGAGGAAGATGAATTCAGAGATAGATTGTTTGAGAATTCAGTAAGAGCGAAATTCGTCATTCCAAACGAGGAAGAGGTGGATCCGCCCATCCCAAGACCTTCAAATGCCATCTGTGGAATATGCTTGGCCGTAGGGTGTATAGTGCATCGTGCGTTCTCTCTCTCTCTCTCTCTCTCCACCTGTCGCTCATTCAATGTAATTATCTCTTCGTGAGTCACGCAGACACGGCGCCGGCTGTCCCTCAACCGCATCTCGACCGAGACGATCTCCAAGACAGTCAAGCATCAGGCACAGTCGCTTCAGGCTCCCGTTTTTTCCGCCTCAACAAGCGCGCAAAAGAGATCGAGCGCGTACAAGGGTGCGGCGTGAATTGCTATACCAAAGTAGCCAATCAGAGTGGTATAGAAGCGGTGCGTCCTTACTAATCTAAATTCCCTGACATTGGGAATGATAGAGCTGATGGTTTGGTTGATGTAATTTTGCTCAGGACATACTGCCTTATGAAAACTGGTCAGCAAGAGATAAAGCTGAAATAAAAGCTATCCTCTCGGCTCTTGGAACGGAATTGACAAGCTGTACCATTGCAGGCTACATGTCGAATCTGACGTGCAAGGATGTAGAAGCTGCTTTACGCTCTTCTAGTAGCAGCAATGGGAACAGAGAGAAGGACAACAGACCGCGAAAGAAACGCCGTTTAAATGAGGGCAACGGTATCGAGGTGGAAAATATTGCCGAAGATCAAGATTTAGAAGAAGAAGAAGAGGAGGACGAGGAAGATGGGCTGCACAGTCTCATCTCCCAACTGAACAAGGGCAAACAGAACGCAGGCCATGAACACCAACACCAAGCCGATTTCGGGGAATGGCACCCTGCTGACAAAGAAGAAGAATTCACCGAAGAAGAACTCTTGAATCGCTTACCCAGGGCTGTCTTACCGTGAGTCGACAAAACCCCATTTCCCCTTTTCTTCTTTCTTGTTCTGCAAGTAAGTTAATGTGCGTGTTTTTTTGACGTAGATGGGCGCCGTGCTACCATCCTGGAAGAGCATGCAATAGCTTTACGGGCAAAGAAGATCCCAGAGAAGGCGCGTTCTGCATGTGTCAACGACACGGAACGTGGTGTGAACCAGGCTGCGGCTGTCCCGTCGACTGTGCGTTGTCTTTTCCTCTCTCTCTACCTTTCTACATCTTGCGCTGATCCTCGCTACTCTTTTGTGGCGCGGTATGGTTAGGCACGGACAGGTTTAAAGGATGTGATTGTGCAGCTCACGGAGGAGCATGCAGGGATGGCGGCGAGAGTGGATCTGCAAAAGGCTGTCCATGCATAGCACACGCGCGGGAGTGCCATCCAGACACATGCACTGCCCATTCCTCCGAGAAGCCCTGTAAAGGAATGATCGTACAGGCTGATAAAGCTGTGGTGGGTCTTCTTGTCTTTATCTTGTTTGTGCACCGACCGGCGGGAAAGCTGAAAGATGGAGAAATGTGAACAGCGCACTTTCATTGGGAATTCGGATCTCGAAGGATGGGGACTCTTCATTGGCGAAGAGGCCAATCTGCCAAAAATTTATATCGGCGACTACCGAGGAGAAGTCATCAACGAGCACGAGGCGAACTACCGAAGGTACTCTACATCACATCGCATACCTTCAGCAAATCATATGCCCGCACTGACGCTTTTGTGTCTGAAACAGCTTGCTATACCAAACGAGACAACGATCCTTCCTGTTCGATGTAACCCGCTCAGGTATTGTAGACGGTATCCGACTAGGCAATAAAGTCCGGTATATCAACACCGCTTCAACGCACATCAAAGGCAGTCATCGGAACAATGCAAGGGGCGGCAGTGAGTCTAAAATCTACGTTCTCCTAATATTAACCACTGATCGACGAGACTTTCGATGCAACCAGGTACATGGATCAACGGAGAAGTAAGAATCGTAATCAACGCCGCCAAACCTGATGGGAAACAGAAGTTCCAAAAGAATGACGAACTGCTATTGGGTACGTCGACGCTGCTCTTGCGTTTTCAACAAAATTCTGGGCTGAGACGATGTTCGCGTTCTACCAGATTACGGTGGTAACTTCGAGCTGTTCGACGGCTAGCGGATCATTGGCAGCGCACGCTGGAGTCATACAGGAGGAGAGATGTAAGAACCTCAGTGTTGCTGTAAAGAACGTATTCGAAGCAGCCTCTACAGCCTCGTGGGGCGCCATCGCGGATCAAGGCTTGTTGCTTCGCTAAGCGCCGAATTACACGCCTTCAGACTAATACTAATAGGCACAAGACGATCACTGGCACCACTACAGCCCCGTCATCTCATTGTCTACAGTCGACGCCGCCTTTTCTACTTCAGCGATACAAGCTCCAAAATCTCCTTATACACATCCTCGCTCGCCATCTCGGGTATATAATGATTACTCTCGAGCGCCCTTCCTTTCACTTCCACGTGGTCTTCCGAATGATCCTTCCAAACCCCTACTACGTCCCCATATTTCGGAATGAGACCTTGACTGCCCCAGAATATTCTTATTTGCGGTACACTCAATTTATGACCGTTCTTACGGTCTTCTCTGTCATGTTCGAGGTCTATGCTCGCTGCTGCCCGGTAGTCTTCGCAGCACTGGACGCATCCATCCTAATTCAGCGAAGGCTCCCGATAGCGAGGTATTCTAAGCTCACACCATGGATACTGTCCGGATGCTGGAAGTTCTTAAAGTAGCTTGCACGAGCTTCTAGTGTGAAACCATCCCAGTCTCGGGTAGTCTGCCTGAAGTAGGCTTCAGGATTCCCAGCGATGATCTCCTCAGCTTGCGGCGTGAGGTTCATGAACCAATGCCAGTATTTGGTGGCCTGCGTAGCGATAACTTCAGTTGATCTGTGGACAAACATCGCGAAGCCAGACTGACGAATTCCATATCCGTGTTTTCATACATGAAGAGTGTCGGTGCGATGTCCAGTATCATCAGTGACTGGACAGCCTTCGGATGGTCTAGAGCTAGGCGATGCGCGACTCTTGCGCCTCTATCATGCGATATGAGGTGGAAGCTATCATGTCCGAAGTGTGACCTGCATCATCTTTTAGCTTTCTTCATATCACTGGAAAGACTATAGCTCACGCTACGGCTATGATATCGTCTGCCATCTCGCGCTTTGAGTATTCGATATGTGACTCAGAGGCTCGCGGCTTGCTCGAGTCGCCGTACCCTCGCAGGTCAGGGACAATAACTGTGTAGCCAGCATCCACGAGTCTTTGTGCGATGCGATGCCAGATGTAGTATGTCTGACTGGAAAAGCCAAGAGTATACATCAGGAGGTCAGGCGGGCCGGATCAGTCGAGAACCAATCTCTGCTATGTTCTTAGAACGTACGGATATCTATCAACATTGTCAGCTATCTACACGATCCAGAACCCGCTAGTTGTCCTACCCATGCAAAAGTACCAAGACCGGGCCAGACGAGCCGGCTTTCTTGACGTGAATCTGGATTCTGCCCACGACGGCACTCTCAACAGGCACGTAGACCGTCTCGAAATTGGAAAAGTCATTCGCCATAGTGCGATCGCTGAAAGGCCGAGCGCGACTCTGCAAACACGCGTTAGGGGTTTGAGGTACGAGTTCAGACAAGGTGTGCGATAATAGTTTGGCATTCGTATTTTCCATCATCATTACGTTCATGAACCACTTGCGACACGATGAAGTTGGACTCCGAACTCTCACTGCGTGCGAACGGAACTTGCTTATTCGGAACCAAGCATGGATACATTGGAAGTTGATAGAGTAAAAGATAGCAGAGGGAATAGTGTGCGTCTATGCTTACGAGGTATAGAGAGTGAGAGCTAGAAGGAGGTGACTAACGAAAGGGGATGGCAAGACTGAGGGAATAGATTGCAAAATTACTATGTACTGGCTAAGATGGTATTTGTGAAGGCGAAGGAGTTCGCGATATTGGATGAGGTTTTGAAAAGGGAAGGCTTCTGAAGCAGATCTCGAGAGCTCATCCAGCTTTCGTGCGTGATTGGAAAGCAGCCAGCGGTCACCTGCGCTCATCGAGTGACAACGCCAAAGATACTGTTACTTCTGCTGCTTCTCCTGACGCCATGCTCGTTCCACATCATGCCAAACGGAGCCGTCGAGAACAATTTCTCGTAATCGCCTGAAGGCAACAGTCTTGTAGGCGACGCAGCGGTAGTAGGAGACGGTGCCCAGATAGCAGGTTTATCTTTACCTCCATTCGTAATTGATGCGTTGGGAGGGATGGAGAACGTTCCAGGGCCTGCAGGAGGGAAATTTGAGGTATTCAAGGGGAGAGGAGTTGGTCGGTGGGCACTGTATTGATAGAGCGGCCCACCGGCATAGCCGTGTGCAGAGTAGTATTGTGGACCAGACATGGGCGGAATATGTCTGAGACTGCTTGAAGGAGCAGTAGCAGGTGCTGTAGCGGGGAAAACATAGCCTGTAGCTGGACCAGGCAGGTTTGCAGGGGGAGCAGAGGAGGACTTCTGGTCGCTTGACTGTGCGTCTTCCTTGTCTTGCTCCTCCGTTTTTACCTTTCCATGCTTTGCGATATCCGCTTCCTCTCCAGTGATCTTTTTCTCATCGCCTTCATCGTCTTCCTGTTGCTCGTGTATGATACCATTTGAAGAAGCCTCATTTTGGTTCCTAAGCATAGCAGAGAACAGACTTCTAGGTGTCTCTGGACCCAAAGTGCTAACCGTAGCAGCCGAATCGGGCATAGGGCCATTCTCACTTGTCTGCTTGGAGGTGCCCGAAAGCGAGGGGACGGAGATATCGTTCTGAGGAGAGTTTGTGCGAGATAGATCGGCTGGAGCTGCAGTAGTAGCAGCTTTTGTGGAGGTCCCTTGCGCCTGCTCTTGCTGTTGCGTCGATGGCTCTTGGGTGTATGGAGCATACGAAGCGGAAGAAGCTGGTACAGCATAAGGATGATAGTCGACCGGATAGTTTGTCTGAGGATATCCTACGATAGCTGGGAAAGTGTAGGACTGCCCGTTACCGTTATTCGTGTGGATCGTATTACCGACAGGTGCAGAAGCGTAATGATATGGGTAGGAAGACGAGCCATACGATTGTGTTGCGTTGCTTGATCCATACACCAAGCCGCCGTGAGGATTAAGATGGGCGTACTGATGAGAGTGCTGGTGGTGGTAAGGCTGAGGATGTCCCGCTATGTTTTGTATACCTCCACCAAACGCCATAGAGACTGGCGAAGGAGCAGAGATAGCTCTCGTCCTTCCAGTACCAGTAAGCGAGGATGCAGCACCATACTTGAGTTGAGCACCGTTCGAGCTGATCGACCTCTGCATAATACTACTTCCGCCCGCTTCTGTATCGCCAGGAGTTGGAGGAATGACGATGCTACTCAAGGGAAGTCTTAATCCTTCAATACGAGGTTTTACATCCCTCATTTCGTCAGGGGACATCAAGCGAGAAGAATCGTCTGGAGAAGGCTGCTTTCGCTTGCGCGAGGCGCGCGTAGAAGGACCTAACGAGGTGGTTGTGGACTTGAAAGCTTCTCCAGTACCATTCTCGTTCGTCTTGCGGCGGTGTCGTACTCGAGGAGTGCTGTGCTCCTCGTTGATGTCGACATACCAGTAAGAACCCTTCTGCAGACGCCAAATTACAATCTCAGCTTGTATACAGACAGAGTCACTCGACTAACTCACGCCTGGGTCCAAGACGTGACGGGCTTCCTTCTTGAAGCACTTGTTGAGCGATAAGTTGTGTCGAATCTGACAAGCGGGCTTGTTAGCGGTCAAGACACACAATAGACACTTGCACAAGCTTACTGAATTCTTCCAGCCTTTACTGTCGCCTTTGAAGTAGCTGTGAAGAGGTGCATGACATGTCAGGGCTCGGGTCAGAGGGCCTGTGCGGACATGCGATGTGGCTTACGGGTATCGTGCTTCAAGGGCATCGTAGAGCTGGAGAGAGATGTCAGATTGCGGTTTCTATCGAGTTAATTGATGCTTACCTCCTGCAACGTCATCCTCTTGTTCTCCGAGCTGATGAGCGCGATGCGAATGACTAGGCCCCGAGGTCAGCGAACTTAGCAATAAAGGGGCGAAGCGTACATACGAGTCAAGTAAGGGTAGGGAGGTTTGCCTGCTGGGCCGTCAGTGCCCGACTTGAGGTCCCAGAGTGAGGTGTTGAGTTCGTCCGCGATACCATATGCGGCATTGTGCTCGGCGGTCGCGCGCTGTATCTCTTCAAGGCGTGCTGCATCGTAGTGCGATGACTCTTCCTCACGCTCTACATGACCGCCGCCGTTGTCATGATAATCAACCTGCATTGGCTGATGTTCCTGCTGCTGATGGTGGGCCTGATTCCTGGTAGGCGGCTTGAAGGACATATGTTCATCGTCGTCTTGCTCGTTATCGGGTACATACACCGAGTAGCACGAGGGAGTAGGGGATGGTCTGCCATGGCTGCCTTGGAAGGGCGAGCCAGAGTGTTGCCTCATCGAATCCAGAGTGACCGAGTTGGACTGAGCCTGCGCCGAGGGCGGTCGCAGGAAATGCATGGCCATGTCGCACTATACCTCTTATCGACGTAGAGTGTGACTGTAACGTTATGTGAGGATGGCTGTTTGTGGTGATTGCCTGCCTGTCAAGTCAATCCGCCCAATTACGGTGTTTGTTGTGTGGATGGGATTGGAAGTGAGCAAAGCGAAGGAGAGGCGCAAACTCGACGTGCGAACGAACACAGCAGCGAGAAGAGAAGGGGAGGAGCAGGCGCCGCATGGTTGCGAAGCGTAACGCGGTCTGACCAAGATGACCGCTTCCTGTCCGTCGCTCACTGCGCTGCTAGAAGGCTAGAAGCGGGCCATTGCCGTTTATCGACTTGTATTTGTTGGAGCTGACGGGATGGTCGACCAAACGGAGGTCAGACGGATGGTCAGTGTCAGTTTGAGTGGGTCGGTCAGTCAGTATCAGCTTCCAAACATTGGACAGGAAGGACGCAGGCAGCATCGCGAAAGGACAAGGGAAGAGGTTGGAAGGAAGACAAGAAGCAGAATCAAAAGAAGCCAGAACAAAAGGAGAGAAAAGGGAGGGAAAAGAGAGTCGTTGGTGACGCTCGGCCCAGTTCCGTGTTGATGATGATGTTTGGAGGGAAAGGCTGTCACGCCAAAGCGCTGATAGCACCACACACTGTGTCTCAGTCTTAGATAGAGCCAAAGCGTGTGAGCGGGCAACTGCGTCAAAATTCGAGCGAAGCAGAGCCTGATCTGCGGGCACCACATGTAAAGCATCAAGATCTTGCTTGGCTATCGCTACAACAGACACTTTTACTTGATTCTACTGCACACGCATCGCCCTCGCAACTTCCCTGACATGCTTGTTCTGCTGCTTCACAAGTTCCCTCAGCTCCTTCTGCAATTCCACGATCAGCGCCCGCCGACTCTGCGTCTCGTCATCCAGATCAACAACCATTAGTTGGTCCAATAGATTATATGGAAGATAGGTCAGAGCGGATTGAGGGGTTGGGGAAGTCCGCTTGATCAGGGACGAACTTGAGGCATTCACCATCTGCGTAGCGAAGCCGAAGGCGTCTTCTAGAAGGTCATACTCTATCAGGTGCCAGATGAGGTATTCCGGGTGGTGCGCCTGAAAATGCCAAGCCTGTCAATCTTGCTTCGCTTTAAACGCTGAGATAATTGCTAGCTCACCATGAACCAGTCCGACAGCCACCTCGGCAGGCGAGTCCTTCTATCCTCATTCAGAATCGCCATCAAGACGCATTTCCTATACTCTCCCAACGCGGTTGCCTCATCGTATCTACTCAAGTAAACCTGCAGCAGACTCCAGCCTTTACTAGCTAGCGTACCCTCCCAATTCGAAGCAGATGGGTCTCGAAGGATCCACCCATCTTCAGAGATGTTGCTGTCGATGTTGTAGTAAGACGAAGAGGAGGAGGATTGCCGTTTGCTGAGGTGTACACAGCGGATCGCTAGTTTGGTGAAGATTGGCGACATGTCGATATTCAGTGAGAGCGCTACTTGGAGTGCACTGTCGAACATGCCAATCTGTGAAAACAGAGCGACAGCTCCGATTGCGTCGATATGCTGGTCTGTAGGCAGGACATTGTCAGAATCGTCAGAATGATCCGGAATAGAACGCAGAGCTTACTCGGCCGTTGTAGTTCGGGGAAGCTTTGAGCGAGCTCCAAACGTGCCAAAGCCAGGACATAGTCTTTCTTGATCATGTCCAATGTGACAGCGGCTGGGTCGGGAATAGGAGCGTCCATAATGCGCTGTTTCCGCTTCTGGTGATTTGCAGCACTGTCAATACACTATATCCTTAAAGCTGGATGCAGTAAGAGGCCCACCTCGAACATTCTCGCATGTTCTTCCTGCTGAGCCTTTGACAATTCGATGAGGATGAACTGCTTTTCAGGATCGACGAGCGACAGCGAATTCATTGCTGCGAGATATGACTGAGCGGCTGCGGTAGCCGCTTGTTCTGCGCCTGCTGTGCCTCGGCTGTGGCTTTCGTGCTGGACTTGTGTGAGGCGTTTGGCGCGGAGATACATTGTCGAAGCGGCTGTAGTCCACACAGAGAAGTATTAGTACCTTACCGCGGGTTTAAGGGAGATATGACGCACCAGCTCTGAAATCGCTCCGACTGACATACCATGCATAGAGTATCTTATGATAATCAGGCCACGCTAGCGGGTGTGAATTCTTCGCTCTAAACGATAGGATCTGTTCCACCTGATCATGCAAACCAACGAAATTGTATTTCCCTCCGATCAACATCTCTATCGTCGAATCGTTATTATCGTTAGGTGATTCGCACATCGTGACGATAAGATGGCGTAGACAATCTTGCTGGATCGATTTGTAAGGGATGGAGAGCATAGTGGAGTATGCTTCGTCGTATGAAGAGATATTGACGAGTGCGCGGAAAGCCTTATACCACACTTCTTGCAGCCATGTCGATGAGGATGAAGAATCGTCCATGTCCGAATCGTCGCGCGAGTCGTCCATGTGAGCTTGAACAGCGAGCTTGCATGCATCGGCGACTTGGCGGTCTGCGTGCTGTGCATCGAAGATCTTGATCATATGTCGATAGTAGGCGGACCGGGTATCGCAGCTTTCAGTCTCCAAGACAGTACGTAGAGTATCCACTGATGGATCATTCGTGTCTACACATCATATACAATTAACTCAGCTCATGTTTATCGAGACGTATATCAAGTGAAGACGACCTACAGATTGCCCCTCCCACCTGTTTAAAGGTGGAGAAAGCTTCTTCCACATCACCCTTCTCAGCGCTGATCATGCCCTCGAGATGTAATAGTCCGGCGTCCTCCTCTTTGTCCGGCACCATGTTCACCAGTAGCCTCGCGTCCGACAACAAGCCTTGCGTGCGAAGTGCTTCTGCAATCAGTGCGATCTGCGAAGCGCTGATGGTATGTGTGCCTTCTGTAGAAGACGGGCCAGTGAAGCCTAGTTTGCTGAGGAACGCGAAAGTTGCTTCGCTAAGGTGGGATCCTGCCTTATCGAATGTACTGGAGTAATATTCTCCAGCCAATAGACTCGCAAGGACAGTATGGCTCCTTCCGCCCGTGAAAGCTAATACCTGCTTATCTCCTCCCATTTTCAGATCTGCCATTCTGTCCAATAAACCTTGTTGGCCTTCCAGTCGCATCGATGATGAAGAAGAAGAAGGTGGAGACGTGTCTAGATCCGTCAGAGCTACATTGTGTTCTGTTAACCATTTCGCAATTGAGAATTGTTTGAGGGAGTCGAAGGAAGTTGAGAGAAGTGTGAGGATATCGTCTTCGTTGATGAGTGGCTCGGAGGTGGATGGAGAAGAGAGGGAGATATTGGGATCAGGGTGAAGGAGCTCGCCTTGCATAAAGAGAATAAGAGCGAAGAGCGACAAAGAGAAAAAGTAGCGAACTCGCAAGCTTGCAGTTGCAAGATCGATGCCGAAAGATAAAAACATGTCGTGGAGCGCTTCTGATGAGTTATCATCATTTTTCGCGCCGTCTTGATCCATCGCCTCGTCATCGTCTATAGACTCTTCCGGAGAAGCGGACAGAGCTCTTAGAGCGCTCGTCAAGAGTTCCACTAGATTCTGTCCTTCTGCCAGCTCCCGCAAGCGCGCAGTGAGGCTCTCGACAGTCTCATCATCTATCAAATGCTCCAGCGCCTCTTCGTAGACTTCAGCCGCGACGTCTTCCAATGCATTGATAATAGGCGCAGTGACTGCTTCCCTGGCTGCTTCTTCGAATTGGAAGAAAGCGTCTTGGTCTGTGGAAAAGAAGGAATTCGTAAAGCCACATGCCGTCTGTAGCGTTTGTAGGACCAGAGACTGGCGCTCTATATCGTCGCTGTATCCAGGTAATGTGATTGAGCCAGGTACGATATCGTACGACTCTTGTAATGATGCATGAAGCATTTGCAGCCCTTCTCTTGAAGCAGCGACGGCTTGTCCTCCTCTACTGATAGCGATCACACCTTTCCCGCTCCCTAGACTAGCTAAAGAAAGCGGCGTGACGCCCTCTCTTCTCCCCTCCTCTACAAGCGTGACGTATTTCAGCCATTCGGTCTTGCACGCTTTCAAGAAGGGCTGGATCTGCAGTGCGCCAGTCTGAGAGTCCGTTGGGATGGTGACGGATGAGCCCACGATATCGAGTATCGTTTGTGCGATGCTTGCGCTTTCGGTAGATTCTGGAAGTTGGGGCGATGATGATGGTGAAGCAGAAGAGAGGTATTCCGCCAGTCCTTTCCGAATGTTGAATAAAGAATATCGGCCTGGGTGGAAGATATGCTTGAGGAAAGACTCGCTAGCGGCTGTCCGCACGCGGTGCTGTAATTGGTATTTTTGCTCTTCGAGAGAAAGGTTCTTGGAGGGTTGATCGAGAGATACGGAGGAGAGTTGTGAGAGGAGCTTGTCGAAGTGCGATGAGGGTATTGAGAGAGGAGGTGCGTCTTGTGATTGAGGAGGATGGACGGAGCGCCATGAAGTATGCGATGAGCCCGCTACATAGACATCTACTGACACGTCGCCTGGCTCGCTTGAAGGAGATCTTGCTCGCAAAGCTATTGCAGATCCTTCGGTATCTTTCGCGCTGCTCAACTGCAATCCTTTGACTCGCATGACACCTTGCCCATTCTCGTTCCACAACGTCCATAATTCATATCTTCCTGCTGTATCTGCGACCACCTGGAAATCTACTAACGTAGCATCGTTCCCGCTCGCTGTGGATATAGCGAAATCGCAAGGGATCTCCTGAGAAGCAGCTATGCTCACAAGTTGTCCGTTATCATCGGTTGAGAGCGTGTAGAGGATGAAGAAGGATGTCTGCGCCTGCGAAGTTGGGATGTGTACGAGAAGATGAGGTGATTCTAGGGTTTTCGAAGGCGGGACGTAGCGTAGCAGAGGTCGCGACGACGCAGCGAGAAGTGGAGAGGAAGAGGTAGATGCAGACGCGTCTGATGTGGTGCTCGCTGGCACTATCTCCATTGTCAAAGGGGCGGAGGGGAGGTTGATAGACTCTACGGCCGAGTTGTTCAGGCTGGACCATATCCGGAGTCTCCTCTCTCTTGAGACTGAGAATAAGTATCCAGGTAAGGTGCGCCCTTGCTTATCAATATTGTAGCTTGAGGAAGCAGCTTCGAGGCAGAGTACAGCAGCTGCTTCTTGTGAAGAAGATGAGGCGCCGCTTCTTCCAGCCCAGAAGTTGCGCAGTCCGATACCAGTCGAAGGGACGCGCATAGTCTGTTGTGAGAGGAAAGAGTGTGCTTGTCCGTCGTATTCTACATGGATCATGGTCCCGTCTTGTCCAGCTACAGCGAGTCCCACGAGAGATGCGCCATTGTATATGCCAGACGACGCAGATGCCTTGCTGATGTTGTTGAGCTCAAGCTGTGTATGCTGGATGTCATCCCCGTCGTTTGTGATTCTCCATGCATGTACGGTATTTTCTGAATCGAGCGCGAGGATGCGTAGAGTCGCGCCGTTTTCGCTGTCATCATTGTGGTCTGCGCATATACTACTCGATATCAAGCCAGTCTGGAGAGCAATGGCGACGGCGCTGTCGTTCCAGCTTGCAGCGAGTTGGTAGTCGCTGGCCCGCGTGAGGAGGCGGCCGTCGAGGTGGATTGCGACTTCTTCATTGTCGTCGTTCTGTTCGTGCTCTTCTTCATCGTCGTTGTTGTTTCGCCAGCTCCAGGCCGCGACTTGGGCCATTTGCCTTGCTTGAGTCCGGACAAGTCTGAGCCTAAGGAGAAGAAGGATATAAGTGATGGCTTTTGGAGGTAAGCTCAAGCTCAGAGTGTTATGGCAGTGTTAAGCAGTGTTAATCAAAGTGTTATGCAGCCAGTAAACCTTTCAGCTTCGGGGCGCCTTCAGCAACAGCGACGCCAGCAGCGACAACAGGAGCCAGTTCAGCAGCCCCCAAATTCAGCTTCGGAAATCCAACGAGTACCGCTGCTACGTCTACGTCTACTGCTCCTGCGCCGTTCTCGTTTGGGAATTCATCGACCACCCAAAACGCCAGTGCTCCAGCGCCGTTTGGAGGGTTTGGAAGTACCCAGCAGCAGCAGCAGCAGCAGCCAGCTGCGAGTAGCAACCTCTTTGGTGGATTCGGAGCATCTACTGCGAATAATAACAACAATGCTGGAGCCGGTGGATCGCTGGGCTTCTCGTTCGGCGCGCAGAACCAGAATCAGAATCAGCAGCAGCAGCAACAGCAGCAGCCTGCACTGAGCTTTGGAAACATTTCCAAACCACCTCTTACTGTGTCCCAACTCTTCCCTTCTTCTAATCCCAGCCTGAACCAAAGCGGAGCTGGATCGGGCTTCTCTCTAGGCGCAAGCTCTTCGCAGACCCAGCCTCTATCCTTGACATCCTCTGGCATGCTAGGCCAATCTACTTCTAACAACTCCGCAAACGACGCCCAGATCCTGGCTGAACGGATAACGGCCATCTCAAACGCCTGGAACCCAGCTTCATTCGACAACAAATTCCTCTTCTACCTCTACAATGTGTCTGACGTCCCTCTATCTACTCCTCTATCTTCCCTCCCTCTCCCACCCCAAGTAGCCGCTTCACCTCGCCTCGCGAGCTTGTACAAACAAGCCGTGCTCGAATCACCTCGCCCAAAAGACTACCTCCCAGTTTTGGCTTCCTCGTTCGACGACTTGCAAAAAAGAGTAGACATCCAAAAGAGCACTTCCCAAGCGCACCTAGCGAAATTGAAGAGCGGAGATGTGAAAGGGAAGATCGACCAAGCGAACAAGAAACATTGGAATGAGACGCTAGTGCGGATCGAGAGATTATCAAGGGAACAAGTGAAGTTAGAAGAACGACTTGTTCGCATGTGTGCGAAATTGGCGGGACTACATCCGTCCTCTTCTTCTTCTTCGGGGTCCGCTTCTTCTCTGTCTGCTTCAGGTGCCGGGGCCGGAACAGCCAAAGACGATGGAGAGCTACTCATCATGCTCGAGCATATCCGAAACGAATTGAACGGGCACAATCATAACAACAACACACATCGCGCAAACGGTAGCACCGTGAAGCAAATGAGCAGACCAGCGGGGAATACAAATAGGCTAGCGAACATAGTAAGCGAATTGTGGATGGTCGTGTCGCAGCGCAAAGCTGCGCTTGCGAATAGTCAACGAAGTGGGACACCCGAGAATTATGGTGAATACCGCGTGCAGGATCAGGGGGAGCTAAACAAAGTACTCGAGGTATGTCATATATCATGTCCTTTACCACTGCTCAGAATCTGCAATACTGACTATCGTTTCGCGCAGGTCCTCGCTCAACAGCAGAAATCGCTAGATTACTTATCAAAAGCGATACGCGTGCTTTGTGTGGACATAGATACGGCGCGGAATGGGTTCGGCTTACCGTGGATGTTCAACGATGCAAATGAGGGAAGTAGAGGAATGGTGTTAGGCTGAGCACCGCGAGCAAGACTGAGTGACATTGTTGTAATAGCCGTGCTCCCGTAATAGCGCTAGGAATAGTCCTGCACCAGGAAAAAAGGCGTTTGCAGCATGCTGACGTTACTACAGAAACGCGCTTGCAGACAGCTGAGACATGCTACATCTACCAAAAAAACGGTGCGACTGCATACAAACGATGAAGATGGATGGGTATTGACTACATATGCCCCTCTTGTCCATGCAATTTCTCTAGTTATAAGCACCTTTGCCCTCTTACAGCGCCGCAGGTGGTTCTGCCTTCTTCGCCTTGGGTTTCCTAGGCTTCTTGATAGGCTGACCATCCGGGCCCAACTCGGGCGGTTTCCTCACAGCGGGCGCTCTCTTCTTTTTCGGCGGAGCATTCGGGTCCGTCGGCTCCGCTTTCGCTTTCGCTTTGCCTTTACCTTTGCCCTTTGCTGCTGGTTTCGCTGTGCCTCCTTCGATCTCGCCTTCAGCGTCTTCATCTCCCTCTCCATCCATGTCATCATCTCCTGCAGCGCCTTTGCCCTTCGCCGACGAGAAGAAGCCAAAAGCATCTTCATCGTCATCCTGCATGCCCCAGCCCTGACCTGGGCCAAGCATGGATCCTCCACCATTCGCAAGACCCTGCTTCTTTGCCGCGGCAGCGATCTCTCTGGCTTTCTTGTTCTCTTCTCGTGCTTTTGCCCCCTTTTTGCCATTGTCTATCATCTTGGCTTCTTGTTTCGCTTTGTTCGCTTCGGACTGTCGAATGCTTTCTGCCAGTTCATCATCATCCAAAAGTAGCGAAACAACTTCATTCGACTTGACATCTCCAGAAGCTGATACAGCACCTCCAACAACTTGAGTGGACGACCCCACAACGGCATCCTGCACGCTCTTCTTTGTCCGTGCGAGCTGTAAGATACGCTCGTCGATCGTGTTCTTCGTGATGAGTCGATAGACAGTGACTTGGCGCGTCTGTCCGAGACGATGCGCTCTGTCCATAGCTTGCGCGTCATTCGAAGGATTCCAATCCGAATCATAAAAGATGACAGTATCCGCTGCGGTCAGGTTGATTCCCAGACCACCAGCTCGTGTGGAAAGTAAGAAGATGAATATTTCGGGTTTGGACTGCCAATCTGATACCATGTCTCTTCGCTCCGAGATACTCGAAGATCCATCGAGTCGTAGATACTTGTATTGGCGGAAAGCGAGGTATTCTTCCATGAGATCTATCATCCTGGTCATCTGGAAGTAGACTAGAACTCGATGACCGCCTTGCTTCAAGGTGACAAGCAGCTCGTCTAATTTGGCAAGCTTGCCGGACTCTAAGATGAGCTTGTGCAGTTGCGGGACTTCCATGGGCGCAAGAGGTAACTGCGACTTGTCCAATGCAGTGAGCACGCCGTTGTTCTCTCCAGGAGCCCCATAGAGGGCTGCTCTAGTAGATTGATCGTATAGCATATCGTTTTGCTTATAGGCAAATTCGCGGGAAGAACATGTGAAAGAGGCGGGAGGAGCGGTAGCTTCGTCGATATAGAAGCGAATGTCGGAGCGATTGAAGCGGGAGTATTGACGAAAGTCGTCTTGAATAGCGGCTAGAGGTGGTAAGCCTAAATATCGCCAGGTCGGGTCGTCTGGGATGGATTGGCGGATCTTGACTGATTGTTTTCGAGTTGGCAGGCCACTAATTCTGCAATATGAAAATGTCAGCGGGGCCTTGTATAAGATTCTGCTTCAGATCTTGCTTACTGTGCTTGCGTCAATGCAATCTTATCATTCTCGATTGCGTTCTTCGCGACCTCTAGTCGTGCTACAGGGTCTCTTGATCGAGAAAGAGTGTGCACGGTATTAGGGTCCAGCTCGGCGAGCTTCATCGCCGCGAAAGCAGAGTCTAAGCAAACCAAATCAGTAGGTTCACATGACGGCAAAACCGAGAGGCAATTCACCTTTGCGGTCGGCCGACGTAGCCAGGTGGTTCGGAGACCAGATAGACATAAGCTGGGCAATATGACTGGTTTCTTCCAGCTTCGCCATTGGCCGGTCCTCGTATACTAGACGCGGAAGCTTGATGTCGAGGTAGCTGTTAGTGCTATACTGGACATCAAGCTTGTTGCCTTCTCTGTTTAGACTGTAGGATTGGTTGAAATCGGAAAAGGAGAAGGGGGCTGTGACGTCTGCACGTTCGAACAATTCCGGATGATTACAGACCTGCAAAGTAACAGCTTCAGCTCTTTCTTCGCCTGCATTGGTCAGTAGAAATTAGACCCACCTTTCTAAACTGCATGATGAGATTCATTAGTCGCTTGACGCTCTCGTCGTCACTCAGGGAAGATGCTCGTGCCACCAAGTCGGTAAGGGAGATGTTTTGTCGTAACGTACGGTACATATGTCGTTGCCTGGTCGTAAGGTCGCAGTATACATCGATCTCGATCTGTTCCTAATCGTCAGTATGCTGCTTTGCCCGAAGTAGTAGGAAACACTCACTTTATCTGCAAGTTCGTTCTGGACATTCTTCTTGATACGTCTCAACATGAAAGGCTTAAGGATCATGTGAAGACGTCGCAACTGATGTTCGTTCATTGCGCCGTTCTTGTCAGCATTGCCTTCTATATCTTTAGCGAACCAGTCGCTGAACTCGTTATGCGAGTCGAAGAGCGAGGGCATGATAAAATGCAGGAGAGCCCAGAGTTCTGTTGATGTGAGATTGAACGCTTAGCTTACGACAGAGTAAGATGAGAGCGCTGTTGGTTCACCTTGCATTGAATTTTGGATAGGCGTTCCAGTCAACAGGAGACGATTGCGACAGTTCATGCCTAACAAGATCCTCCATCTGGACGAGCTGGACGACTTGATCGCTTGCGCTTCGTCGAGCACCATATATTGCCATTTGACCTTATTGAAGTATTGCTCGTCCGTGACGACCTGTTGAGTTTGTGAACTGTCAATCTGTTCAATGTCTTTTCAGATCATGTACTACGCACCAGCTGATAACTCGTGATCAGAACATGGAACGGAGCATTTCTATCGTATCTAAGACTCTTTCGATTCCAGAATTTCCTGAGTGTAGTTCTATCCTTGACGTTACCCCAGTACGGCAGGACCTTGAGCGCCGGGGCAAACTTCGTGATTTCCTGCTGCCAATTGTGCAGTGTTGAGGCCGGAGCTACTACCAAGAACGGGCCCCAGATATTATGTTGTTCGGCTAGATAAGCCATCAAAGAGATAGATTGAACTGTTTTTCCCAATCCCATCTCGTCGGCTAAGATACCATTTATGCCTTGTTCGTACAAGTTGGCGAGCCAGTTTAGGCCTTTGAGTTGGTAGTCTTTCATTGTACATGTCAGCATCGAAGGCTGGGTGACGAGTGGGACGTTTGCCGCCATTGTGGGGTTCTGGAAGTTCATGTCGTCGACTGGCGAGAGGCAAGGAAATGTTAGTACTTGAGGCATAGGCGTATGGAAAGAAGAGTAATTACTGTTGATCTGATTCAGCTGGCCAGAGGACGCTTTGGCAGTAAGGCTATCCATAGCCGCATCACCTCCATTTGTTGTTGCGGCATCCTGCATCTCCTCGTCTCCATCTTCACCAAGCAGATAGTTCTCTTTACTAGCAGCTTGCTCAGACTTGAATGTCTCGTCGAACATCCTAGCTTTCTCTTTCGCTAATTGTGCAGCTGCTTCTGCGTTCCTTCGCGCGTGACTTAGCATGTTCGTATCGTCTTCGTAGTTGAAGTCTAGTGCCGCTAGTTCGGTAGCTGATGGCGCATCTGTGTTCGCGAGCTGTGAGATCAGGCCGCCCTCAGGCGGTAAAGGAGGCGCCCCATTCTGATTCGCTGTACTCGTGCCAGCTGTCTCCGCCGAGTCTTCCGCTTCAGAAGCTGTAAGATGCATCGCAATCAGCGCACTATTCCAGCGTGCAAAACGATGTCGCACTCACTCTTCAGTTTCGACCCCACGAAATGTGAATACAGCTCGGTCTGAGTAATGAGGAAGTTCAACTTCCTCGCCGCTCTTTGCGCTTCTCTAGCTTCTTCTTCCTTCCTCGACTTCTCCAGAACTTCTTTATCCTGTTTCCTCTTTGTTTCCTTCTGTGATTTCTCGCTTCCCTTCAGGTGCAGAAGCATCTCTCTCATTACTCTCCTCGCTTTGATCTGCAGATCCTTCAGCGGTTTCACATTCTTCGTATTGTATTTCTTCCCTTCTCGAGCAGCCGCTCCTGAAAGCCTTTTATGGAAGGTTTGACGCGAGACGAGTCCTTGTTGTTGTGCGCGGATGACTTTGGGGATACTGGAACGGGCAATTGTAGCCCATACTTTTCGCTCGTAATCACTCTTTGAACGAGCTGCGGCTGCCGCCGCTGCAGCTGCTGTAGACGCTACATCTGGCTTTGAGATGATGGGAGCGGGCAGGGCTGGAGAGGCGTGCGGTGGGGGCTCGAGTGCTGATAGTGGAGGAAGAGAAGGAGAGGCCTGCATGTGAGGAAGAAGAGCTTGTTGTGGTTGGACATAGGGGGAAGGCACAGGAAGAGCTGGCGATGCTGGCGGAGGCAGCTGCATACTAGGCTCTACGCCTTCTTGCTTCACATCCACGGAAGGTGATAAGCGAGGTCTCTTGCCAGCGTTGACTGTAGATCCATTTACGGACGAAGATGCTGATACAGCTCGTTTTCGCGGTAATTGCGAGTCAAAGTCCAATGAATCTGGGTTTCGACTGAGGAAAGGCTGTTGTGGATGTCCTTGTCCATTGAGGACGGCTGCCTGCTCGAAAGGCTTGACGTCTTCCGCCATTGAAGCAGGAATTGTCATATCCGCTTCTGAAATCGGCTGTTGCTGCTGCGGCGGTAGTTGCTGCATAGCCAGTAGGGCTTCTTGAGCTTCTTGCATCTGCTGCTGCTGAGCCTGCGCTTTCGCAGCCTTCAGTTTCTCCGCCGCGTTTCGCCTCGACTCTCTTTTTCTAGCTGCAGCTTCTAATCCCTTTTGCCTCTTCGCAGAATCACTCTCCTTCTTCTCTTGGGCATTTAATCTTCTCTTCCTCCATCCTTCTTTGGCGATTTCTGTCTTTCGCGCAGCACGTTCTTCGGGCGTTAAGGTGTTGTAGTCTCCTGTCACACTGGTGCTTGTACTGGCTTCACCTCCTGCACCGCCTCCTACCGATGATGTAGAAAAGTTACGAGCAGCTAACAGGGGCGCAGTCAAGGCCTGAGGCCCGAGTGACCCGCCTGGCGTTGGCTGAGCAGGAATTGGTACATCTTCGACGTGATGCAGGGCTTGGAGGAGGTTGTCTCGTACTGAAGAAGGTGTAGAAGCGCTTCCCCACTGCTGTCGAAGGTGCTCAGACGTGGTCGCGATGCCGTCTTGGCTTGCTCTCGCGAAAGCCTGAACGCCCAAATTCCGCGACTGGATAGTGGATGCGGCTATATGCGCAAGGTAGGGATTGACGACATGCGGATAGTGCAAGAGAGCGATGTCTTCCTCTGATTTCATGGCATAATGAAATCAGCCTAGAACCCGTCGACACCGTCTTGTTTGCAGGACTCACCGGCTCTGATAGCTGCAGCATCTTGCAGCCAGTCTGGATCCACCTGGTCTTGAGGGTTTGCAGCTGTAGTAGCCTTTTTCTTGGACTGTTCAGACCGGGGGAAGTGCGCAATCAGTGAGATGTCAGCTTGGCTTTAGACATACTTAATGATCTACCTTCTTTGCAGGAGCAGGAGACGGAGCTGCACTGAGCTGCGGTAGCGCAACAGGCGCAGGAGGAGCAGCAATTTGGGCAGGAGGAGGAGCGGCCTGGCTGAGAGAATGAGCCTGGACAGGTTGGTGATGGATCCAGGATTTTTCGTGAACGGTAGAGGCAGCAGGACCAGCTGTTTCGTCAGCAGAGGAACCGTCGTAGTAGGACGACGTGAGATGAGGCTGCTGGTCGCTGGCGTCGGCTGGCTGGAGGAGGGCAGCCAGATCCATCGCGCGAAGACGAAGGCGACGTCGAGCCTATCGACACTCTACGCTTGTAGCCAGATCTTGACAATCAAGTCCTCCCTGTTTCTTGCGCTGGGAATTTGACGGGATCCAGGAAGGGCTCAGCCCAATGGTGGAATAAGCCTTCGGTTCTCCGAGGATGATGAAGCCCACACGCGAGCTGAAAAGGGTCGATAGAACAGCTGAGGATTAAGCTGCATGTACACAGATGTACACAAAGTGTTACAATCGCTGTACACTACTCGCTGAATAGCCTTGGACTGCGCGCCTTTCCCTGCCTGCGGGCCCTCGACCATCCGATTTTCTCGCTTGCAACTTTTTGGCGACCTCGATCGGCCCCCCTAATAAGCCGTCGCATGCTGCCAGCGAAGAGTGCAGGGAGCTTGCATCTCATACCCAGACTATGCCGCCAGACGAGACGATGATGTCCTCGACCACTGCCGTCCACGCTGCAAAACAGGTCCTCCGGAAACAGGTCCGGGCCAAGCTGGCTGCCATCGATGATCAGTCTCTTTCTGCCCAATGTCCGTTCTCATCTCCCATCTCTCGCTCATTTCCATGACCCTCTCGTCCCACTGTGAAGCTGATTCCGCTCTCTAGCCGCCGCTGTCACGCGTAAAGTGCTAGCGCATCCTGTCTATCAACGCGCAAAGAGGATATCAGTCTATGTCTCCATGCCCATGTCCGAATTGCGTACAGACGCAATCATCAACCACGCCCTGCAAAATAGTGCGTAAAATAATATGGCCCGACGTAGGTGCTTCCTAACGTAAAGCTTGCACAGACAAGAAACTCTTCATTCCATATCTTCCACCTGAGAAGAACAGCAAAATGCAATTCCTTGCGCTGCGGGGAGTGAAGGACTTTGAGGCGCTCAAGCCTGATAAATGGAAGATCAGATCGCTGCCGGAAGAAGGAGTAGCTGAACTGGAGAACGGTGAGTCGATCTTGATGCATGTCTTCACGAAGGTAAGTGGAAGATGCACTAATCCGCTGGCTACTTTGCAGCTCTCGATGAAGCCACTGGATCTGGGCTTGACTTGATCCTCATGCCAGGCGAGTTCATACTCACTCTCAGGCCTTATCAAATATTGACCTTGGAGTTTGAATGCATACGACAGGCCTCGCCTTCGACAAGCAACTGAACAGGCTGGGGCACGGTCGAGGCTACTACGACACCTACCTTTCCCAATGCGCACAATATAGCCAAAAACATGGTCTACGACCACCTTACACCAGTACGGCATCTTCATCTCGCTTGCATCTGGTGTCTATACGTAAATCCTGAAGCCTTGTGCCCCAAAATCCAGTCGCACTGGCGCTGAATGAACAGATCCTCGATGAGAAAGACGGACGGATACCTACGATTGATCAAGAAGAGGGTCACGGCAGTGCGCACAAAGACATCAAGCCTGACGAGGTGATCTTTGCAGATGGCGAGGTCAGGTCGCATTAGATTCAAAGCGATAGAAGTGATCCCAGGGACAGCAGCGAGAGTCAAAGCGCGAATCAGGTTTGGTGAAAGTCCTTGTATGATTTCGGTAACAAATAAGGTGAGCAGAGCAGGTATTACTATGCTACAAAACTAGGATAATAGCGTCGATTTGTATTATAATATGAAAGAAAATCGTCCATGATACCCATTGCGTTGAGGTAACAGCTACATTGGCACCTGATTTAGACTTGGTGCACTATTGTCTGCTTTTCAATGCTCTGACGCTTCGCATCGTCTATTTACTTGGCGACATTGTGGCCGTATTGACCAGCAGCTTGGGGAGGAGGACCAGGAGGAGGAGCGAATGAAGCATTTCCGCCATTGTTTCCTTCATATGCAGGAACGGGAGGAGGCGAGTTTGGTGGAGCATACATGGTCTGTCCTTGTGGAGCGTTGGAGTATTCCTGCGATTGTCCGTATCCTGCTTGCTGTTGAGGCTGGCCGTAGGCGTATTGCTGCGATTGGTCCTGGCCATACCCGGTTTGAGGCTGGTAGCCGTATCCAGGCTGTGTCTGCGGGTATTGCTGCATGCTGTGAATGGTACTCACGTCAATAAGCAAAAGCCAATGCGCAATTCGACAGTACGTACGCTGGCTGAGCCTCAACGTGCGTCATTGCTTGTCTCGAACGGCGTCTTCTGAAGCAGCACAGGCAGAGGAGGAGCAGGAAGAGCAGGGGTACTATAACAGCTGCGGCGACCCCTCCGATGAGGCCGCCTCCCCAGCCACTACATCTGTATCGTCCAAATCTGCGTCATCATGGATCCAGGTTAGTCTGATCTTCTAGGAACCATTTGGCGGGAAAGGGAGATGTACCGGTCGTAGTAGCATCTATACAAAGAACACTGAATCAGCGTCTGTCTTCCTCCTATCGATGCGGATGTGCCAAGCTCTCACTTTCTAGCCTCTGCAGACTGCACGAAGGACGCAGCGAGCACTACCAGCGCGAATGTGTTTCTGGTCGTTAACATGATTGCGTGTATGGACTTTGACTGATTGATTTGGTTGGTGCAGAGCCAACCGGCGAATATCTATCGAACTGCTCCTGGCATTTCAATACTGGCTTGGCTGAAGATTGTGATCGCTGTGACGTAGCCAGGCAGTCCTAGTTCTGTGCCTCGGGGCATCAAAGTGTCATTGCATTTGAGTGGCCTTTAAGTCATCTTGCTTGATGAGCATCGTCAAATAGAAAAGGCTTCTCCAGGTGCAGCGACTGTCCAGCTTTCTCAACGAGTCGTAATGCCGAGCTGCTTCAGATCCGAGGAAATCGCCAGAAAGATTGGACGCTTTGTGTCTGAATCGCATAGCGCAAGACAAGCCGTATCGTTAAGAACCCAAGTCTTCACTTCCTCTCTCCACGCCCTTCCCTTCTTTTTCCTGCGCAAAATCCACGCATGATGATATCAGGCGCAGAGCGGACGAAACGCCTGCTTAAGTCCGGGTTGATTCACACGCGTTGCTGTCTCAAATGATGCATGCTCCAACGCCTGCACGGTGGTTTTGCGGGGTATTCAAGGCATTGATTGTCTCTAATACGGCCTCCAATCCCAAGCAAACGAACGGAGCTAAACTGCAACAGACGAGTGTACTGACCGCCCACTGCGTCTGATACGACCTTGTTCACGCCGCGGACGCACTGTATCAAATCCAAGGACGCTCGCCTTTCTCCCCGGACCATCCTTCTTCGTACAAAGCAGCCCAATTCAGCTGCACGTTTGGTTTGATAGCTACGCGGAGACGTGGCATGGCGAGCGAAGTGCTTTGAGCCGACGCGCCAGCAGCGGCGATAAACACGCAGCGAGACTGCCAATGTCATCCCAAAGCAGGCACCGAGCCAGCTTTAGATCTCGTGGGCGTGCAATCCATACTGATACCCAGCACCTTCCCCTCGCAAATCATGCAGATCGATCATCTGCGTCTGTCTTGACCTATCTCCCTACAGGCTTACAGGGCACGAGCGTATGTCCGCCGCTCTAGAGCTCATCATCAGGGTAGCAACCTGGGCGAATGGATATCTTGATGAATGCCTGAAACTTCACCACGTATAAGTAAGTAGCATTTGTCTCCTATCAGCACGTCGTGTCACTGATTCTGGTTTCTTTCTTCCAGCTCGTTGTCTTTGGATTTCGTCGTCTTCTATCTACGTCGTAACAATACAACATCGTTTGGGGTTGGCCCCTCGCAGCGCATCCTCAATCCTCTGCCCGTTGCCCAATCCTCCCTTGGTCGTTTTCCCTATCACATCAAAGGACCGGCAAGGGAACAAGGAACCGCCGGACCTTTCAAAGTCACTGACTATTGAGCATGGCCTGTCTGCTCTCTCTTGGCTCTTGCTCTCATACCAAGCGGTAAGTGGCCTATGGCAAACATGGTAGACCGCGGCTGACGTGCTCTCGCTGCCTGCGTCCCAGACTACTACAAAGTACGATTCAGCTATCATGTCTCTGTCCCGCAAAGCATCAAGCAGCTCATCCACGCCTAATTCATCGATGGCTAAGCGAAGACGGGCAAGTGTTGCGTACAGCACATCCTCGAGCAACTCTGGATCTTCTAGCTTGTCGAGTGGCTCACAGAGCTCAGTCGTCAGTTCTGGCGCATCGGTCGGGTCATGGGACCCAATGGGCCGTAATGCTAACGTTTTCGAACGTGAAATCTTGGTGAATGACGAGGTTGAGCGAGTGCCGTGTAGGTCCCAAGGCTGCCTTCCGTACATCTGGCAGATTCTGACAGACTACTTGCCCATATACAGATTGGTACGATAACGACACTAAGGATGGAAGCAAGCCTCTGCCTGGTCAACACCGTCTCCGAAACGAAGAAGGACAGGTCATAACACAAGTCAAAGCTGGCCAGGATCGCGAGCTCAAAAAGAACTTGAGGTTCATTGGTCTGACTGGCAAAAAGAATAGGCAGACCTTCGAGACTATCAAGGATGGTAGTCGTGCGAGAGCTGTACCGGACTATTCGCTGGCGTCAACAGCTGACTTGGAGAACATCGAACGCAGAGAGCAAAAGTTCACCAAACGTCAGCGCATCATCGTGGATGGCCAGAAAGTGAAGCCCCCTCGGAAGTTCTGCGTTGACCTCGCAGCAAACCCACCCTGCTGACATCGTCATCACAGGCTATTGGGAAAACATCCGCGATCACCGACCTGCAGTCCACGCGCTCCCTGGGCAAGCTGGAGTATACTGCTGGACCGGCAACCACGCTCTGAACAATGCCGAATGGGACACAAGCTATATCAAGCCACAACTTGAACGTTCCGTTGGCTATCAGGAGAGCGGCAACAGGCGACTTCGGGCTTTCAGAACTGCTTTGTATGACGACAAGATGGGAGGCGTAGGCAGGCCTGTCAACTTTAAACGCGAGCGAAGTAATAGTAACGCGGTCAATCCCGCAAGAACTGGCGAGTAGGGTCTGAGGAGCGCTATGAACGACGTAGTCGTTGATTAAAAAAGCTTCAGGCGGCCATTCTTCCACATAATGTATCCTTGTTGTTGGAGAATAGAGCTTTTCGAAGCAGTATGAGCCAACTCTGGTCTGAGAATCGGTTGCCAGCCTGACTTTATGATGGGCGCTGCTCTTCTCCGAAGCACCGCAAGATGGCCCCAGGGCCACGACAGCCCAAGTACTCGAAAGAAGAGCGCGAAGGGCTACTCGAGCCGATCTACTTATTAGCTGGCGACTCGAATGCTCGCGAAGGAGTCCAAGCCGGTCCTGATCCCGTTGCGCCGGTGTTGCGAGCAATCTCGAGTTCTGGACAGCGCGAAGCATTTGTGTCCAGTCTGTCCAGTTATATATCTTCCAAAGATGCAGAGATTGAGCGAGTCTGCCGCGACAATTATACCGAATTCTTGGGGTCGACCGAGAAGCTCCTCAAAGTCAGAAAGGGAACCGTCAACCTGCGCAATACTCTGGGTGATCTGAACCAGCAGATTCAAATTAAGGGAAATGCTCTGGCAGATACGAAGCGGGATCTATTGGAAAGTGGAAGGGTCGCGACCAACATCGACGAAACGGTTCAGACGTTACAAGCATGTTTGAGAGTCTTGGACTTGGCCAACAAGATCAACAGACTTATAAGCGTAGACAAAAACTACTATGCTGCATTGAGGTCGCTGGACGATCTACTGGCTATCCACCTTAAACCGCTTCTCCAGTTCGACTTTGCTCAGCACATGCTGACGACTCTCCCTCTCACCAAGCTACAAGTACGAGCAGAAGTCACTACGGAATTCAAGAGCTGGCTCTTCGACGCCAGAGAAGCCGGCAAAGAGCTAGGCAGGAAAGCGATAGAACAGTATGAGAAGCGAGCTAGGCGGTGGAGAGAACGAGGTGTAGGGTCATCAGCTGCTGCTTCTACTGGTACGGATGCGAACGCAAGTCTTTCGATACTATCGGCAACAGCTCTGAACGGGCCGGTCGAAGTGGGAGTCAGCGAGAAGTACGAGTACAACTCTATGCTCTTGGACGACCAGTCTAGAATCAGTTTCAAGCCATTATACCAATGTATACATATTTACGACACTCTCGACGCTTTACAGGATCTCCAAAAGAGCTATCAAGCGGATCGTAGCGTGAGCCAAGTCAGCTGCGCCTTCAACAAGTAGATACTGATCTCTTCGCAGTCACAAGCCTCTCTTATCCTTTCCGAATCCCAATCTATTATTCCGTTCTCCCTCGACGTTCTCTCCCAATTACTTGAGGAGATCGTTGGCTTCTTCATCATCGAATCCTACGTCTTGAGCTCCACATCCTCCGCCCCTACCAAACGGAATAGAGGCACCAAGTTCCGTACATCTGAACAAGTGGGTGAACTATGGACTACGATGTCCGAGCGCTTGGCACATGTTATCACATCTGGTCTGTCGGGGACGGACGATCCAGAAGTATGGTTGGCTACGAAGGGAAAGCTTTTGAGCACTGTGCAGACACTTCAAGGCTTTGGGTACTCTACCAGTCTCTTGAACCAGATCTTGGCGGATTTCTTGAGGAAATACTCGAGTATAATCAGCTTGAAATCAGAGCGGGACTTCAAGCAGATCGTGCAGGAGGATGATAATCAGCCTATGAGAGTTGAAAATGCAGACGAACTGGAGAAAGTGCTGGACGTGGCTTATCTTCCCCTTGAGGGTGCATGGACCGCCAACAATATTCGAAGGTGAGCATTTCTACCATACATATGTAGACATGCTGACGTTGAGTCATCTTAAACCTAGCATGCCCTTCCCGATCGAGCTACCATTCTCTCCCACCTATCCTCTCTGCTGTATCGACATCCGGAATATGATCGTCCAATTCAGACAATTCAGCGAAGGAGCCGTGACCCTACAAACAGGTGACGAGCTACTCCGCGAAGCTCTGAATCGCTTGTTAGGAGAAGCTATCGTAGAAAGCATAGTCGAGAAAATCAGGACTACGAACAACCTACCCGGCTTGGCGCAGATCATCGCTAATCTGGAATTCTTCGAGACGGCTGCGGTGCAGATTAGCAAAAACACCCTGACCGCTAGGTGAGAAATCATTCAAGCTAGACGGGGGAGCATAGCGCGATGGCTGACGCAACCTTGGCAGGACGAGCCTAGATATCGGACCCAATATCCGTACTGCCTTGAAACAAGCAGTAGTCAAGATCATCGGGGTAATCTGTCGACAGTTAGACGGGTTCTTCGAAGATGCACGCTATGACTGGCTGGCCCGACGCGCACCGAAATCAGCTGGCGCGCAAGGTCCAGAAGAAGAGGAGCCTTCCGCTTTCTTGCTGGACATGGTAAATTATCTGAGTCTGTCTATGGATAATCAGCTAGCGGGTCTTGGGCCCTCCCACCGCAATGAAGTGTTCAAGGGCACTTTGCAACATTGCTCAAATTCGCTTATGGTAAGTATTTTGTCACAACGATGTTTTCAGTGCATCCTTATCGAATCGATCTATGCAGGGCTTGCTTACGGACAAGGTGCCCGCCAAGATCTCAGATAACGGGCTGGCCTATTTCGCGATAGACGTGCGCTTCATGACAGCTCTGGCATCCAATCTTCCAGGACAAGGTTTGGAAGAGGTCTTTGCGGAACTGTCACAGGTGTGTTTTTCACATGGGCGCTCACTCACCTGCAAAGCTCATGCGGTTTTTTATCAAAAGATCGTCGCCTTGCTGGAGAGCGCGTCTCCTGTGGATTATCTCGATAAAGATCTACGGAACTTAGCCTACCCTGCAATCACTATACGCAAGCTGTACCCAGTCATCCAGAAAATGCTGGCCTACTTTGGAAGCTTGGATCAGCAGATTCTATCGCATGCGCAGAGGAAGAAGAAGGGAGAGCTTGAGAATGTGTTCAGGGTCATCTCTAGAGCATCCCAACAGCAACAGCAGTAACGTTCATAGAGCGCCCAGCGACAAGCAGTGACGATACGCCCTCTTGTACAAAGCACGACCGCTCAAAAGACGACAGTTCATGTTGTAACAAATGGTATGTTGACGCTGGAAGCATTGCAATCTGGACGTCGAAATGAAATTCCTCGCATCGCCGGCCTTCCCAAACGGGAGAAGGCTTGGAGCCGTCTGGCTCGAATAGGTCGAAGTGCTCACAATGAGTTGTTCGAGATGATGTCCATGACTATTCGACTTGTAATACTTCTGCTCTGCTCGCACTGTCGCTAGTATCGCTTGACGTTGCAAGCTCAGCTGGTCCTGTCAGAAATCCTCGCAGCAAGACATCGACGCAAACGGACAGCATTCTTGGACTGACCCTTACGACCTGAACTAGAGTCTATACATCACAACAGACCACAGCAAGCTTCAAGGGCGCTGGAAAAGCCCTGTAGAAATGGCGACTCTGAATTACCAAGCGGGAAGCAGCGGTCAACGGCTCAGCGAGAGCATGTCGCATCGAACGCCTTCTGCGTCGTCGTCAATTTCAGACGTAGCTTCTGGCTCTAGATCTACGACACCTACTCGCCCGGCGCGCCCTCCTCGAAACTCGTCCCGCAAATCCCCGTCGGGCTCATCAGTGTCAGGGATGGGCGACGTCAGGTCGAGTAGAGATCTGCAGGTTAGCCCTGTTCCAATTGCTGGAAACGGGGAAGAAGAGAGTATTCGTACAGATACGCAGCACAGCAACAAGAAGTACTCGTCAGAAGTCGAAGAAGAAAGCCGCAACAACTTGCAAGAACGGATCAGGTCGACCCGGACTAGCGGGATCCCTGTCGTCGAAAAGAAGATCCCTAATAGAAAGCGATTTGGGGTTGCCAACATGTCCGCATCACTCTCTGCGACTTCCAAAGGCCAGTCCATCCCTACCGCAGAATCGCTGGGCGTGATGATGGAGAAGGCGAGAATAGGAGAAACTACCTTTTCCGAAGGCTATTCTTCAGGAAGGAGGATCTCAGATGATGGGAACATCGTAGTCAAGCCTCTATCCATCAAGCGAAAGACGCCTCCTTCCTTGACACTGGAAGCAGTATCGACTTCTCCTCTTCAGCGCGAAACCCGTCTTTCGAACGATGGAACTCCACCGAATACTCCTCCACATCTCACGCATTCCATCTACTCCGACTCAAATACAGATGAAGACAGCTTGCGGTCGTCGTTCAATTCCCCTGCCCAAGCGGCCCACATAGCCCGACTATTGAACTTCGACCAGAACGCTGTTCCCACTATACCTTTACCACCCGTCAATATGTACCTGAAGCACAGAGTGCCAACAGACGAAGCACTGCCGCAGACTGTACCTGCAACAGAGGGGGGAAGTGGAGAGGTCAACGGCCAAGTAGACCCAGATTCTATCGTCCCTGCAATGGCGTGTCCTATGGTAGCGGAACCAGATCTACCAGGCAAGATGTCTACTACGCTCGATCGCAGGCCATCGGCATCTAGTACGGCCAGCTCGGACATAATCGATGATGGGGACGACGAAGACATGCAAGATTTCTCGCTAGAAGACTTCCCGGTACCATCTGTGGTGCTTGCATCGCCTACGGCGCAGGGGAGATTCTCAGAATCGTCGGAGCGGACTGTGCCGAATAGTCCAGCGACGCCCCGGGTATCGACCTTGCACCCAGCAAGTAACGGACTCACTGCACCCATCATTGGCGCGAGTCCTAGAAGCGTTCAATCCATTCCCACACCGAGACCGGACTTGTTCAGGATAAATTCGAGCAGAACCAATGCCGCCCAGTGGGATCTTGCTGAGGAGGTAAGCAGTGAACAGCATTTTCAATATAAAAGCCTGGCTAAGTCTCCACTGTGTAGCTCGAGATCCGCGATCGCGTCTTCAGAGCCGAGATGGCGCGACCGTCGAAAGCCGATAAAGCCCACCGCAGAGCTTTGAAGGCTCAATTCCACGCGACCCGGCCTCCGAATGCCAAAGAGCTATACGAAGCTTCCCTACTCTCTGTTCGTGATGAATATGGAAACCGCATACGATTCGGAAGTCTGTTTGAGAAGCAAAGAACGATAGTCTGCTTCATCAGACACTTCTGGTGCTCCCAGTGTCAGGATTATATGGATTCTATAGCCAAAGTACGGCCTGCTGTCTTGGAGAAGTACGGCCTGCGACTCATCGTCATCAGCAATGGAAGCTGGAAAATGATCAAGCCGTATAAGAGTGAGCCCTTCACACCGATCTCCCACCAAAATGCTGATGTTCATTGCTTCGCAGAACTACTAGGCGATAGATGTCCGTATCCCATCTATACAGACAGACCGAAAAATGTCTACAACGCACTGGGCATGACGCTGCGCACCTTCAACGCAGGCAAAGAAAAGGATGGAACAGTAGGGAAATACATCAAGCACTCGCTTGGCGGAAGTATCTGGGCAGGTGTTGCAGGCGGTCTTCAAATGCCTATCAAGCCTCCTGGCGATCAGCAACAGCTTGGAGGAGAGTTCATCTTGGGTCCTGGCTTGCAAGTCAAGTTTACACATCGTATGAAGAGTACGCGAAACCATGCGGAAATCGAGCTTGTTCTGGCAAGCGTCGATGTGGATTTGGAGAAAGAGCTAGAGATTTTGGCTCCAACACCGATGGTCGCTACACCTGTCGTAGTACCTCCTTCTCCGGCAATGACGAATCGAAGCAAGCGCGTCTCCACACATGGGACAGGGAACAAGCTTCAAAAGGAGCCTGTTTCTCCGAATTCCACCCCCAAATTGGGTACGTGGCTGCACAAGAAGAACATTAACTCCAAGCAGGCAACTCATGACAAGCGCCCTCTCGTGAGAGATCTGGGCATATCATCAGCGACAGTCTTTGCGGCATCGAATGACAACAGCGTCGAGCCTTCCCCTGCCTCACGCAACACCCCCCAGTTCCAGACGGAGACTGAGCCTCCTTCGTCACCCGAATTCAGTTCTGGCGATGATCATACCGAGCAGGAAGATGACTACCGGCGCGAGTCAATCCCTCACAAGATCCCTACGCCTACTCCGCATTCACCGCTATCTACCCATTTCCTTCAAGTGCAAGATGCTCCAGGCGGCGGTCCTCGAGACTTCCGGAGACGTCCATCTAGTATGGGAGCTCTGACGGTACCCTCAGCTCTGCTCACTTCGGCGGATCTCCAAGCTTCTTCATCGCGTTTCAGCTCGAGCAGCGAAGAGTCCCAAGACGCTAGTAGCAGAATACGCGGCCTTTTTGGACACCTGCAGGTTCGCAACAGCCGTAACAATAATGGATCTTCAACCTCTCTACAATCTCGTAACAGCTCTCACCGTTCTCAGAAGCGGCGGTCGGCATAATCCCGATTCAACATTCAGTATGCTTCTTCCGCAGTCATAATAATGCGTACCCTCTGTATCGATCCGTGCTTCTCTCAGCTCTCATAAATTCATCGTTGTATAGACGTAAGTCCCGCGCATGACGCGGGGCATATTTCTTGACACTCCAATTCTGTAGAGTAGAAGACATCAGTAACATAGTTCATTACATGCTCATCTCGTCTAGTTACTGGCTGGCAGTCAGGCCTTGATTGCATTCCTTGACTTTGTTTACATGGAATTTCCGGCCCCGCAAGGTCAGGCGCGCCCGCAGATGTCGAGGTCTCGTCTGCTCCAACACTTTCGAGGAAAACGAAGAAGATTGCATCAAGTCACATCACATACAGGAAACAACCAGGAATCAACAATGTCGTCCGACGAAAGCAAGAACAACGCAGCTGCAGCAGCTGAAGCCGGCGAAGGAACGACGAAATCCAAGCGAAGCAAGAGCGCAGCGTCCAAGAAGAGCAGCAAGGATCATCCCTCGTTCTACGACATTGTAGAGGTGAACAGCAGACACCTCGCACGCTAGCTGGAACTTGAATTCTGACCCGTGTTCGCTGGAAACAACAAACGACAGGAAGCCATCGTAGCCTCTGGAGACAAGTCTGGTGTATCGCGTGCATACATCAAGAAGTCAGTAATTCACTTCTTCCCTGCTTCTCTCGACATCTTCGTTGGCTTGCCGTCTGCTGCGAAGGCGCAGTCAGGAATGGGGGGCATAAACAACGCTGGAAACGCATCAAACTGACTTGGGAATGTCTCCTTGATGGTACTCAGATACATGTTTGACCACTACAACCTCGATGAGACCAAGACCAACCTTCATCACCTCAATGCTGCCATCACAAAGGGTAGGTCGTCCTCATTTCCTCGGGAAGGTCATGTGTCCCGCGTGCTGGCGACGTGAACCAGAACACAATCGGCAGACAGGAAGACCAAGTACTAAGAAGGTCAATACCGACAGGTGTCGACAACGATACTCTCGAGCAGCCAAACGGACCGTCTGGAAAGGTTAAGCTCGCCAAGGACGCCAAAGGTGATGCAGGCAAGGAGGTACGTATATTACACATTGAGTGCTTGGAAATGCTCACGCTGACGTGACTTACGCTCGCGACCTTTCAGAACAAGGCTCCTACCACCACTAAGCGAACCCAGGTATGTACCACTCGCTCTGGTCCTTTGATGTCAGAGGCAGTCGCTTACGACTGATATGTAGGCCCTAGCCAAAGCAAACGCTGCTAAGGAGAAGCAAGCAGCTGCCGCCGCAAAGAAGGCTGCTGCTAAGAAGGTTCCAGCAAAGAAGGTAAGCTGAATGAACGAAAATTGGTCTGCACTCTCTGACATAGACGTACGTCTAGCCATCTGCTACTGCACCTGCTGCCAAGAAGGCCGCTGCACCCGCCCCTGCAGAGAAGAAGAGCACCCGAGCTGCACCTGCTGACAGGACAAAGGCTGCCCCCAAGAAAGACGAGAAGAAGAAGGCTGAGCCTGCCAAGAAGGCTGTGAGTAGACTAGGCTATCTTTTGCCACGATATGTAGACTAATCAGTCATTTTATTTCGTACAGCCCGCCAAGAAGGCCCCTCTCAAGGAGACCGCTCCCGCTGCTGCCTCTACCAGAGGCAGTCGTTCCAAAAGCGACTCTCCTACCAAAGAGAAGGAAGCTGAAGCCCCAGCCAAAGCAGCCAGAAAGCAGCTCGCCCCCAAAGCTGCGCGAAAGAGTGCCCCGGCTGCCACCACCACTGCCACAAAGACCTCCGGTCGCAAGACCGCAGCTGACAAAGTGAGCGACAACAAGCTACTGATCTATGCAAGTAAGTTACTGACACGCTTTGCAAGTCCGCTGTCGCCCCAACCGCGTCTACGAGAAAAAGTAGCACCCGTGCCGCGAAGAAGTAGATCATTACGGATTGCCAACGCAGCACAACGACGGTCACCTACTTCTCTGCTCAGCAAACTATCTATTCCATCGCCTCTTTCGCCTTCTGGCTCTAAACCACATCTCCCATTTGTTTCTTTTTCACCCTCCAAACCTACTTTTTCACGATTTCCTGTTGCTACACTCATCCCGCCCTCTATCGTCCCGCGCTTCAATCCAAAGAGGAAGAAGAAGAAGAAGTCGACTCTCCAAGTCCGATCAGGCAAACCTCGACACCCCAAGAAGCCAAAGGTTGCCCACAGGCGGCCATCAGTGGGTTCTTCTCCTTCCTTGGTCGGCATCTACAGCCTTCCTTACACCGGAAGAAAGGGCAAGAAACCGGGCCTCCTGCCTAACCGGTACGGCATGCACGCTGCTACTGCTCTTCGTTCCTTCTACTCCATTCCTATGCACTCCACATCCTCTTCTTAAGTTATCTCATCATACTTTCCACTTTCCTCCTTGTTTTTTTTTCTATGGCGTATGTACAAAGTCTTCTGTCGGCGCTTGTGCTCTATCTCCGTGTCTACGACCGTGTACAAGCTGATGGACTTCCACATAGCTTGCTGTACTTGTCAGCGACTCTGTTGGGAAAAGTTTGGCTAGGATTTGGGGTGGAGTCGAAAGTTGTTGTCACATTCGACGCGAGGGATATCCGACGTTCATTACTCTATTCATTCTCTACATATCCTCCACGCCTAGCGATTTACTCTTTCCTGGACAAGCCTAGCTATCCCTTTTAATATCCCCTTTCGGCTATTTTCTATCAGTTTATGTGTTACCATCCTTGGTGCAATACCAGCTTTTACTATCACCTCACGCTGTCGTCTACATCAATATTTCCATCAACCTTTGACCATCAGCAATTTATGTACCTTGCTTTCATGCCATGACGCGTCAAGATGGTGATAGTGGTAGAAGAGGTAAGGCGAATCTGCAAGAACAGAGCAAAGCACCAAAGCAAAACCTAGAAGTAGCGTTAGCTGATTTAGATGGTTTCAGCGAGCACGAGCGGCAGCAACAATGCCCAATCGATTGCGCCGGCCAGCTTCTTTGGGACAACTTCAAACAATTCTGGCGCATCAAGCACATCCTCCAATGCACCTTTGACGTCCTCAAGGCCTCCTTTGGTCCCGCCGAAGTCCAGGACAGTTTCTAGGTCCAACGAGGTCATGGATGTCGATGTCCGTCCGCAAGCCCGTAGCAGGCAGGCAGGCCTTGATCTAGATGGTGCAGATGATATACCATCAGATTCGGAGCCGCCAATAGAGGTTGAGATGGAGGGAGGTCTGGAATACGATTATGCACCTGGCCAGCGACCATCAGCTTTAACGGTTATTGGCGCTTCTGCGCCTGGATATCCTGATCTACTTCACGGACAACTTGTAGAGGGCCATGGGCAGCATACTAGCTCCATCCTCGGAAAATCGAGCGACCCTGCATTCAAGTTTGGGCATTCTATAAACTGGAGTACACCCTATGACCTCCTCGACAAGCTAGTCGACTATACCGTCGTTCAAGACTTTGTAGCTCAGAAGCCT
Source organism: Erythrobasidium hasegawianum (assembly GCA_001972285.1). Lineage (NCBI taxonomy): Eukaryota > Fungi > Basidiomycota > Cystobasidiomycetes > Erythrobasidiales > Erythrobasidiaceae > Erythrobasidium > Erythrobasidium hasegawianum. The sequence goes on from BCII01000018.1 coordinate 541,888, forward strand.
GCGGCGAAAAGCAACAATACAGCTTCATCTACGAAAGCAGCAGCACCTTCTAGTCCGTCAACAACTTCCACAGCTAGCGTAACTTCACCAGCTCCTTCAAGTCCTACTCAGAAGCCGATACAAACATTATCGTACTCTTCAGCAGTCGCTGGCCCATCCGCGACTCCGACCAACGCACGTGCTTCGTATTTTCCTATCACTGCAGAGCAACTTCAGGCAGCGCGTCCTCATCCTTACGCATTCTACAACGTACAGTCACACGCTTGGAGTGTCCTGTCGCCCTTTCCACCGAAGGACCAAGCCTTGCCTGCAGATTCATCGTGCAAATCCACAAGTGCAGAGCTGCCCCCAAGGCACCACTTTATGCACTTCTACCGCGAGGTAGATCCACGCTTCCTTCTGCGCGAGACTGAGGTGAACGCGTCTACCTACCAACAATCGCAACTCGCAACGCCCAGAAGAACGCTCGGAGGGCCCGCGAACCTGCCATTTCCAAATCCCGAGTATGCCAACGACCCTGTATGGTTCGCCGATGCTAGTCCAGAACAAGCATGGTGGGATCTCCATGTTTGCTCTGTCTGTCGAAAAGCTTTTACGGTCTCACGTCTGGACGATATTCCCAGTGTTCTGGGAGCTGACCTCTGTCAGAAGTTCGAAGAAGTTAGGCGGCAAAAGCCTACGCCGGATGGTCCGGATGTAACGATGCGGGAAGCTTTGGACTATATCTGGAAGGTCCTTCGAAATCTTCTATACAGAGGCGAAAGGGCGGGTATCCCATGGACTGGGGCAACTTTCCTCAAAAGAATGGGAGACAGTCAGGTTGCGTGAGTTTCCGCTTTCCATGCGTACCAGGTTGGTCTTACGCTGAAATCTGCTCTGCCATAACAGACGGGAAGTGTTCCTCGCGCTAGAATTTACTACCAAACCTCAAGCGGTTGAAGGCAAGATGGTGCTTGATCCACCTGAAATCGATACTCAATCCCTCCTCCTCCTCACGCGCGCGTTTTTGGAGATATCTATCTGGGCTGCTGAGCTTTCTGGTCCGCTGAATCCCGGCACTCAGCAACAAACTGCCAGCAGCCTGATACAGCTTAAATCCCCCCTTTCGATTATCGAAAGAATAGTAGGATCCGATCCTATCGAGGAGAGCGGCCTACAGGCGTCTTTTTGGCACAATTCGGCTGCCTCTTTGGAAAAACATCACAAGCTGCTCGGTGTGACGCCAGAGACGGCTGATTACGAAATATACAGGACTTATTTGTCCCAGCTTATGTGCAACCCGAGCAAGGCACTGTGGTATACGGAAGCCTTGAAAGAGTTGTCGGTGCTGCGCAATTCTCCATTACTGGACATACGCGTCAAGAAGGAGGAGTCAAATAACAAACCCGCTTTTTCTACTGTCGCAGAGCATTTCAGCGTTTTAGGCTGCGAACTCCCTAAGACGGGAGACACTTTCTTTGGTTATGATATCATAAAGTATCCTCAAGAAGAAGTCATTGTCGAGTGCTTCCAGGCAAAGAAGGATTATCTGACGATGAACGGAGGAACTGAGAGCGACATGAAAAAGTTGAAGGATGCTTTAGGATTTATCGCAAAGCTCGGCAAATCGGAACTCATAACGGCTGTTCTGGCTTCCATTGAGCCAGCCAAACCCGAGATGCCGACGTTCACGCTGGAAGAAGCGTACAAGCACCTGCAGGTCGCCCCCGAAACAGACGATGAATCAGTAATCGTGGGAGTACATTTCAATGTGAGCGCGAGTCGAGTCCCGTTCGCGCATGCACTTCCTCACTCCAATTACGCCTCTAGTTGACAGACCCCGAGACGACCGCCTTCCAAACCAGCAAGTATATTGCTGCTCTGGAGACTATTGCAGAGGCGCGCAATAGCGCATCTTTGCGGAAATATGTACAGACCAGAGAACTACCAGCTGCAGCCCTGCCGTCCGGCGCAGAGGAAGTGGCCGTTAGTCTGGATCGACCCGCAGGCTTGCAGAATATCGGCAATACTTGCTACCTGAATAGCCTACTGCAGGTGAGCTCGGTCTTGCAGCAAGACGGATGCGCATCATTGCTAATCGATATATGTTCAGTACTTCTTCACGTTCCGACAATTGCGCGAGATCATCCTCAGCTATCAAGATTTCCAGGAAGGCGATGCTACCGAAGAGCTTTTGTCCAAGAAGCGCGTCGGTGGTCGGCAGATTACAAAACGAGAAGTCGAGCGGTCCAAGAAATGTAGGTACCAGTCAACCCAGGACGATGATGAGTCAGCAAATTGATAAATCTTACCAGTCGTTGCTCATCTACAAACTCTTTTCTCGCACCTAATACATACGCCGGTCCCCTCTGTGCGGCCGGAAATGGACCTCGCCTACCTCGCCCTTGTCAGCACTAAAGACGAAGACGAAGCGGCCTCGCCTGCTCTCCCCTCAGGTCCAATTCTACAAGACACTGCTCCAACAAGCACGATTGGTCCCGAAATTAGCGACATCGTTATGACCACTGAGCCCGAATCGACTACGATCGCTGCTTCAACTGAAGGTCTGGCTAGCGCTCAACCTCCAGCTACTACTGACAGCCAAGAGGCTTCCCAGCCTTCCGACGCAGGATCACCTTCAGTACTAGGCAAGAGGACAAACCATCATCTGGAAAGTATGGACATCGAGAGACGCGGCGGCACACCGCCTTCTTCGAAAGCCACTCTTAATGAAGACTTTGTGATGGTGGAATCGCAAGATACCCTGGTTGGCTCGAGTCCGCAGGAAGTCCAGTCGACCCGTGAGGATGTTACTATGTCTTCTGATTCGCAACAGGCGATTGCACAAGAAACGGTTGCCGAGACCAAGTCGCAAGACGTATCATCACCTGCAGTCAATTCGAATCAGGATACCATCTTCGTAGACGATGTCGATAAGCTCGCACCTCCACCTCTGCCTGCTCGTCCTGAACGGAAGTCAACATCTATTGTGAATACAAACATGATGTTCGGTCGACAGAACGATGTATCAGAGGCTATGGACAACGGTGAGGAGAAGAGAATGCACACGTATCCGGTCTCATCTGACTTGCGTCGTTTCTTCAGTGATATTCCAGATTGAAGTCGCACTGGATGATAGCAAAATAAACCCTCAAGCCTCAACATCGAGCAGGAGTTTTGTGCAAAGCCTCTTCTGCGGTACCACCCGCCAAGTCCTCGACTTTGAAACCTCAGCGGATCTCACCACACGCGTGAAAGAGCAGCCGTTTTCCTACCTCCTGGTAGATGTAGCGCAGGAAGGTAAAGATCTGTACGAGGGGCTGGACGACGCTTTCGCATCATCTATTGTCGAGATTGAGGGAAAGAAAGCCAGGCGGCAGGACGTGTTGACAGAACTGCCGCCAATTCTTCAGATACAGCTGCAGGTAGGTGGTACCTCACCTGAAGATATTTTGGTATCGTCACTGACGCTCTGTAATCCCGGCTAGCGCGTACAATTCGATCGCGTTACGGCAAGGGTGTTCAAATCCAATGCTTACATGCCTTTCCCCCTGACATTGCGGATGAATCGCTATATGGCGTACGATCCACAAGATAGTATACTGGCGGAGAAGCATCACCAGACATCGCAATTGAAAGGCGAGATCAAGAGGCTCAGGTCCCTCCTCGTTGAACTAGAGAAAGTGGATGAAGAAAAGGTGCGAGTTGATGACTATCTTCGTCTCGACCTTTGCTGACGAGTCTAACATATCCAGCAAACAACGCCAGCAGCGTTACGAGAAACTGCGGACGCTCTTCTGCAAATCAAGCAGAACGAAGATCAAGACGCTGAAGATAAGGCTTTTGCGGATAAGATTGCCAGTCTACTCATCGAAGACGGCGATGTCTTGCAAGGCCTTCAAGATCAAGCATCCGCCATTGAGCAGGACATTATTGCGGCGAAACAAGGGCTAGAATCCAACCGCGCGCAATTAGACAAGCTTTGGGAAGATGCGGATGGGGCTTTGGAGTATGAACTCACTAGCGTGTTCATTCACCTTGGCGCTGCGGGATACGGACACTATTACCGTAAGAGTCGCTCGACATGTTGACTTTAAGGCGATTTCTGACGTTTCACGTATACATATCCAGTATATCAGCGCGCCCTACCATCTCAGCCAGATCGCTGGCTGAAATACAACGATTCGACAGTATGTGTTTGCTTCACTTCCGTAAGCCGATAGCTGAGTGACTTGGTTGTAGGTCACGGATGTCGACGCTTCGGAAATCTTCGCAAATACCACAGGATTGACAGCAAACCCATACTGGCTGACATATGTACGCAAGAGCGAAATCAATGCTCGCATAGACGCAATCTGTCGGGTTTTCTAGCAGGACTAGCATTCTGTTTCGTATAGCCGCAATCGTTTTTGTTTCAGTAGCAGTCTGAGTGGACGTATAAAGCATGTAAGTCACTTGTAGCAATTCAATCGATAGCGAGATTCTAAGCACAGCGCCCCTGGGCTTCGTAGTATGCAGGTAAAGGCGGAAAAGCAGAATCATTGCCTGCGCCTAGAAAGCGCTATATAGTACATTGTGATCGTATGCTCGTGAGATTCAGCGAAGCGCCGACGGCTGTAGTAGCCGAGCACCCTCGTCCTCTAGGGAGCTTCTGCCCAAGCTGATCTCGGGCGTCAAAGCGCCGGATATAGATGAGCTCGGTCGATGAGATGTATGTTGGTGTTGCAGAGGAGGTACGATCCGCGAGGGTGCATTGACATGCAGAAGGCCCGCCTCCAGCTTTGCTGCCTCTCGTTCCTGGTCAATCGACTACGTAGTGCGTCAGCCATCTGAGTTATGCTGAAAGCAGCTGCTTAGACGCACCATCCTTGGCGTGGCCGAGGCCACGCTATCTGAACCTTTCTGAGCGGTCTGTTTGCTCGTGACGACCCAGATCGTAGACCCCATGATGATGGATGCGCCAAGGGTAGAAAGGAGATCCATAGTCTCCCCAAAAGCTATGTATTGTAAGGAAAGTGCGAATGGTAACTGCATATAGTTGCCAAGCATCGCACGGCCCGCTCGTTCTACTTGAAGTGCTTTCCCGAGCAAATATTGAGCGGTGAAGCCGGCGACGCCCTGAGAAATACATAAAGTTAGATAGTCCATATAAGAAGAGGGAGAAACACTTGCAATGGCCGCCAAATAAAGCCAAAAGATGGGCTTTGCGGGAAGAACGAAATGTTGGTTCGTCAAGAGGATTGGCATACCAAGAGATACTATTGTACATGCCTGAATGTGTAAAGACACGTCAGTATCTGTATTTGATTTGTCGTGGGTATCGGGCTTACCATGCAGAAATACTGTACACCATGCAATGCATGCGCTCTTTTCCCTATTTGTCGTATCGTGACATATGCACCGCTTGCGCCCAATACGCCCATCAGTGCTATTCCAACAGCCATCAGACGTTCTTCAGGCGTCACGCCATATTCATCTTGCACCATCCCGCCGAACAAGAAAGCAGGTTGCGCTACAAGCACAGTCCCACCTAGAGATACCAGACCTGCAGTCGCTTCTTTCCATGTATAAGGTTCTTTCAGAAATAAGGCAGCTAGAACACCCGTCACCGAAGGTGCGAGAAAGCCTAAGACAGTCGCATCTGATAGAGATAGGTATTGGAGGGATGTGTAGGAACCCATGAGACCGAAGAAGCCGATGAAGCCTTGTAGAGAAAGCTCAGATTAGTTGACAGTGAGCTAATTGCGCCGTAATTAGTTGCACACCTCGCAGGAACAGCCAGCCTCGCATTTCTGGAGGGCCAAGCATGGCATTGGGTACTATAGGGTAAGTCATTATGAGAAGAAGCATGCATTTGTATCCCTAGGACTTACTTTGCTTATAGCGCAACGTTAGGTAACAGAAGAACCAAGTGATGGCCATTCTGGTGAATATGAGTTCCCAGACGGGGACTGCAACCTCCGCATTACTCGTCATGAGCTTGACTGTATTTGATTGTCAGCACTTGCTCACACCAGCAACACTTCGATCGGCCTCCGGCAACTTACCCAGGACGTTCATGGTCGCAAACGCTGCCTGAGCTGTCGCTATCATGAGCAGTCCTCTATTCTGATATATGAAATCTTTTGCACGGTCTGCAGCTTCTGTGATGGTAGAAGAAGAGCTAGCTTGTCTTCTATGGGACCCGTTCGCAGGCCATTCATCTGTATCATCTTCTGGAGCCAGCAATCCATCTTGATCTTCATCATTCTCGTTGATGCTCCGTAACAGGCCAGCTTTGCTACTGCTGCTGCTACCGCCATTATGGCCTGGGATGTCATAATTCGATACGACACTTTCGGCGCTCGCGCTTCTTCTGTGACCATCGAGCAGGCCTCTCGAGCTCTCCCTTGACTCTCGCGGTGTGTCGAGCGAGTACTGGTCGTTTCTTGCGGCATAATCGCGCAGAATGCCGGATCTCGCTGGGCTTGAGGGCGCAGAACCTAGCGAGTTTGCAGCATTTCTGTCCATCGCAACAGAACGAGAGGTGCGGAATCAGTGCAGCGAAGTGTCCAGAATGTTATTAGCACATTGTCAATGGGCCAAGCCAGAGCAAGCCGGGGATTGATTTCAAGACTTTCAAGGCAAAGCTTTGAATTTGCGTGTACAGCTTTTTTAATGCATGGTGTAAGACTCTGTACAGCTGCTGTTACCTCGATGTAGACCCCCTTAATGTACGGTTCATGTCTGGTGAACCTTCTCGAATCTGAAATAATTGCGAAGTCAAGTCAAATGAGCTTGCGACTTCTCTTTCTTTCGCCAACCAAGATCTGACGGGTTGATTGAAGCAACTAACATCTGATCCAACGACCATGCTGCGCACTACTCTGCCCAGAAACCTGCGAAACGTCAAGGCTTCAAAGCTTCAAACCAGAAGCTACCGCGAGATCGCCTTTGGCAACGATGCCCGCAAGAGAATGCTGGCTGGGTATGTTTGATGCTTCTGCTACTGGCCTCTAGCTTCGGACGCCCCCGATGCATCCAGAAAAGCTCGCCGCCGAAAACCGACAATTTGCTGATTTCATGCTTCAGTGTCGAAGTCCTGGCAAAGAGCGTATCTGTCACTCTCGGGCCTAAAGGTCGCAACGTAATCATCGAGCAAGCTTATGGCGGACCCAAGATCACAAAGTGCGACCTGTTTCCCTCTCTTTTTCTTTCGGCCCAGCTTGTGGCTTACCAGGCATTTTGTGCTGTTTCGTAGGGATGGTGTAACTGTCGCAAAATCTATCACACTAAAGGACAAGTTTGAGAACCTCGGTGCCCGACTTGTGCAGGATGTAGCCAACAAGGTACCTTCCGGCCAGCTTTACATGTAAAGCTCCACCATGCTAACTCTGCCTCCTTTTGCATAGACAAATGAAGTCGCCGGTGACGGTACTACTACAGCTACTGTCCTCGCCAGAGCCATCTATGCAGAAGGTACCAAAAACGTGGCCGCTGGATGCTCACCTACCGATCTTCGAAGAGGGTCGCAAGCCGCCGTCGATGCTGTCTTGAAGTATTTGGAAGCCAACAAGCGCTCTATCACCACCTCCGAAGAGATCGCCTCTGTCGCTACCATCTCTGCTAATGGAGACAAGTCTGTCGGAGATCTGATCGCGCAGGCAATGGAGAAAGTCTCAAAGGTAGGCAAAGCCTGACTGAGTACATTACAAGTGACTATGCTGATTCAAGCGTTATCCAAGGACGGAGTCATCACCGTCAAGGAGGGCAAGACCTTGACCGACGAGATTGAGATCACCGAGGGCATGCGATTTGACCGCGGCTACGTCTCTCCTTACTTTGTTACCGACGTCAAGACGCAGAAGGTCGAGTTCGAGAAGCCTCTCATCCTTTTGAGCGAGAAGAAGATCTCCCTCCTGCAAGACATTCTACCTTCGCTTGAGATCGCAGCACAGCAGCGTCGTCCTCTTCTCATCGTCGCTGAGGACATCGACGGCGAAGCTCTTGCAGCATGTATCCTGAACAAGCTCCGTGGACAGCTGCAAGTCTGCGCAGTCAAGGCACCTGGCTTCGGAGACAACAGGAAATCCATCTTGGGCGACTTGGCTATCTTGACAGGTGGTCAAGTCTTCACGGACGAGCTGGACGTTAAGCTCGAGAAGGCCTCTGCCGATTTGCTCGGATCAGCAGACAGTATCACCATCACGAAGGAAGACACTATCTTCTTGCATGGAAATGGATCAAAGAACCTCATCACCGATCGATGCGAACAAATACGCGCTATGATTGCCGATTCTCAGACTTCAGACTACGACAAGACGAAGCTGCAAGAACGTCTGGCCAAGCTGTCGGGAGGTGTAGCAGTCATCAGAGTAGGAGGATCTAGCGAGGTCGAGGTTGGAGAGAAGAAGGACAGATTCGACGATGCCCTCAACGCCACACGTGCAGCTGTCGAAGAAGGTATCCTTCCAGGAGGAGGTACCGCTCTGCTCAAGGCTACGTTGGTCTTGAAGGATCTTAAGGGTGCAAACTTCGATCAAGATCTAGGTATCAGCATCATCAAGCAGGCCCTTACGCGTCCTACGCGGACCATCGTAGAGAACGCTGGAGAGGAGGGAAGTGTCGTCGTTGAAAACTTGCTCAAGAAATACGGAGACAACTTCTCGATGGGATACGATGCGCAGAAGGGAGAATACGTTGATATGATCCAGGCTGGTATCCTCGATCCGCTGAAGGTCGTACGAACCGCATTGGTCGATGCAAGTGGTGTAGCATCGCTGTTGACGACGTCGGAGGCTGCTATCGTCGAGGTGAGGTCCAATGCTAACCTCTCTAACGAAGGCCGCTGACATATCGGGTTAACAGGCACCGGAAGAGAAGCCAGCAGGTCCACCAGGCATGCCAGGAGGAGGCATGGGAGGCATGGGAGGTATGGGATTCTAGACAATCAAGATATCACTTTCTCAGGCTCCCCACTCTATCCTACCAATCTGCAAAAACAGGCACGGCGTGTCCGGCCAGCTGTATTATAGAGCTCGCTCAGATCAACGTAATGATAACGAAAGTACCCCTCTCAATCGCATTCGGATGGCTTCACTCACAGTGCACACGGACCGGCTGGTGCTCAGACGAAGGGACGACCATCTACAATGCTCAGCTGACATGTCTCGGACAAGGGCTGGCATCTGTAGCAGTCATATCCGAGTAAGGCAAACGTCCAAGTAGAACAGAAAGCTGGCAAGAAATGAGGGTCTGCGAAAATACGATCTTGCGCCATACGAGACAACGGACTGGGGAATGTACGACTTTAAGGTATGACTTGATAGTCTCGCCGTACTTGCTCTCATCACTTGGGAGGAAGCATGAAGTTGACAGGCTTGCCGACATCACCCATCTGCTTGTCGAATGAAGCAGTCCTGAAGGATCGCATCTTTTCGTGTCCCACTTTCTCGTAGCCAACGTAGCGGTTCAGCTTCTCCTTGGTGTGCTTTTCCCAATCTGCAACTCCGTCCTTTGCGTAATTGCCTACCTGGCAGTAGATTCCAGATTGCCCAGGGAATGGCTCGACGGAAGGTCGGTTATCCCAGACATTCTCGTAGTACCCTGAATTGCACCACTCAGTGAGCCATTGTATTTCACTGATGTGTACTGGAAACACTCACGCTGCGGCTTCACCTTCTTGCCGTCAACAAGGATACTTCGAGGTCTCGTAGAGGACCTTTTTTGGTGACCGATAACGGTCTCGTCCTTTGCAGTAGCTGCAGAGAAGTCGGGGATACGGTCGACTTTAATGGGGGTTTCCTTCCAGGGTTCTTTCTCGCCGGTCAGCGTGTTGATGTACTGCGTACAAATGGGAACAGTCTCGACAGCGTTGTTGACGGTCTTGAACGAAAGCCTATTCTTCTTTCCAGTCAGACCAGTGAATTTGAGCGTCTCTTTTAGCTTGCGATCCTCTGCTGCTTTGACTGCAGTGATGACCTTCCCGTTACTATCGCGCAGACGATGTTGTCCAGGGAGGGGCTTCGTAGAGGCATTGTCGTACCAGTCTGTCAGTATTACGAACGATTCAGTGATGAGTTGGCTTGAGGAAAAGCCCGCACTTACGCGCGACGTGCTCGACCCGGCCATTGACCAGAATCTCTCGTTGACTGACATTGCTGGTCTTGCCCAATGGGTCCCAAGATCCTACAGATGCTCCAGAGCTACTAGAAGAGGCAGTCGAGAGGCTTGAGTGGCTCGAAGCGTTCGAGGACTGCGAGGACAGGCTCGATGCATCGCTTGAGCGGCGCTGGGCAGCTGCGGACTTTCTCGAGTCGAACGAGTTGGTGGATATACGGATCATAGCGACTGAGCTGATTTTGACTTGAAGAGGCAGGGATGGCAGACCTGTCAGTGACGCTCTGGCTTTGATGATCAAGGTCCACTCACTGTTTTGCTGTATATCGAAAGTACACAATCAAGAGCCAAGAGGCAGCAGAGCGGCCTGCTTTATAGTCTGGCAGGCAGAAAGGCGTTGCTCCTTGTCTCACCAATGGCCGCGCCTCCAGGCTTCCTTCCAAATAGAGAAAGACTGGCTTGATGCGTACTCCAGATGTCCAAGTTAACCGGTAGCAAGTGTGTCATGATGAAGTCTTGACAATACATCGCTAAGTCCTCTGCGCCAAGGTAATTGAAGGGGGTTAGAAATGCGTTGCTTGTATGGTCAGAAGGGATGTAGGGTGGAGTCTTGATATAATTACTGAATCATGTGTCTTCGAAGTTTCTATGACCGACTTTGAAACTTGTTAAAGCGCGCCCATGGTGTGATTGGCACACAGCCAGCGATATACCCAAGCTCGAACGGGAGTGTATAACAAGAACGTGGAAGTGTATGGTGTGTTACCTGTCGGTCACAGCGATGTGTCAAACATGGGGCAGCCATGCTGTAAATCGGGTACGGAGCAGACTGTCCGGCCCAGCAAGGATACGAGTTAGCGTGCCTTCGATAGTATACTCATCAAGTAATTCGTCATTAGAAAATTGTTGTTACGTGTTCATACGACCACGTCGCCTTGATCCGACGCTTTCCAGCATACTGACTACATCATGGTGAGTCGGGGTCAACATACGAGGACATCAGAAGTAGGGAGTTGATGTACGATGTACTTGCAGCCTTCGCTAGCCAATACTGGAGGCTCTGGGAGCAGCGCGAGTGCGAGCACGCTGTCGACGATAGAGACGGCGCACAGCGACATGGTGCACGATGTTCAGCTGGATTGGCATGGGCGGAGATTGGCGACGTGCAGCAGCGACCGAACCATCAAGATCTTCCAAGTTGACGGTCCTGAGGGCCAGGGAGGCAGCGCTGGCGGCCAACAGCAGCAGCAGCAGCAGCAGCAACAGCAGCTCATCGATACGCTGTCTGGCCATACGGGACCCGTCTGGGCTGTCAGCTGGGCGCATCCGAAGTTTGGCAGCATCCTGGCGAGCTGCAGCTACGATGGGACAGTCCTCGTCTGGCGCGAAGTTCAAGGCAACGCACCTCAGCAGGGACACGCGACAGGCTCCCTCAACGGCCGCTGGGAGAAGATCAAGGAGCACAGTCTGCACGGCGCAAGTGGTGTGTAGATACTGCTCCGTATGCATACTCAGCTCCATCCAGGCTCAACTTCTGCCCGTTCTTTTCACCAGTCAATAGCATATCTTGGGCGCCGCATGAATTGGGACCCATCCTCGCATGCGCAAGCTCTGATGGTAGAGTATCTGTTCTCACCTTCAAGGGTAAGCCCGCATGCGCCGGATCTGCTGTTACATTCGATAGCTGAGCGCTTTGGCAGACGATGGGACCTGGGAAGCTCCGCTCTTTGCAGCTCACAACATCGGCGTAAACGCTATCTCATGGTGCCCTGCTATCGCACCTTCGTCTCTCATCTCACCTCAGTCTAGCAACCCTTCGCAACAACCGCAATTTGTATGGAAGTTCGCAACGGGAGGCTGCGATGCTCTCGTCAAGCTATGGAATTACGACACTCAGGAGAAGAAGTGGGTAGTCGAAGAGACTCTGGAAGCACACACGGATTGGGTGCGGGACGTCGCCTTCTCCCCAGGCGTTGGCTTGCCAAGGACATACCTCGCAAGCTGTGGACAGGATAAGCAGGTAATCATATGGACTCAAGATGGCCCTGGTCAGGCATGGAACAAAAAGTACCTCAACCCTCTACCCTACCTCTCATCTGGAGCTGGACAGAATCAAGCTAGTGCAGAAGAGAACAAATTCCCTGAACCTGTATGGAGGGTCTCCTGGAGCGTCACGGGCAACGTGTTGGCTGTATCAGCAGGAGATGGCAAAGTGTCCCTCTGGAAGGAGAACTTGAAGGGAGAATGGGAGTGCGTGAGCGAGGTTGCTGCTTGAACAAGAATAACTTCCGGGGAGGTTTGTAGGCTAGACGAGATATAACGAGTCAATATTTGCACTGTTATCGATGACTTGGAATGCTGTTTGTACATCTTTGCGAACATTCGCATTTAGGCCATGCTGTTCCTTGTACCTCGACCAGTTTATGCTCACGAGGTCATTCTTTAGGCGCAGCTTTACACTTCGTTCAGCATTTCTATACACCTCTTCAAGGACCAGAGTATACCCAGTCTGCCCGAAGTACCGCTCGAGTCAGCAGCAAAACCTGGATTTCAGCACTACCAAAAGTGCGAGTATGGCCAGCAAGAACGGCGACGGCGTCGTGCCATCGCAAGATGAGACTGTTCCTGCGGTTCTGAACGATGCAAAACCAGACGATACTGCCGCTGCTGCTGCTGCTGCTGCAGATGCGAACGGTGCAAGCAGCGAAGGGCCAAAAAACGAAGCGCGAGAAGCCAAGAAGCGTGAGAAAGAAGCCAGGAAAGCAGAAGCTGCTGCTAAAGCTGAACAGAAGAAGAAGGCCGCGGCAGCTGCTTCTGCTAATGCCAAAGCAGCCCCAGCCAAAAAAGATAAAGTCGACAAGAAGGGCGCTGCTGCTGCAGATGCAGAAGAGGAGAAACCATTCGTTAATACGACGCCTCATGGAGAGAAGAAGGGCAAGCTCGCGCAGCTCGAAGTGTACGGAGTTGCCAAGCTGATATGGTATATGTAGACCTGTCTGGAAAGATGGCAGATGGTTATAACCCCATTGCTGTAGAAGCTTCGTGGGACGCTTGGTATGCCCATTTGGCAATATTTATCGCGAGAATATCAGTGCTGAATGACTTCTGCGTAGGTGGGAAAAGATCGGAGTGTACAAGCCGTCTCTCGATGAGAACGGCAAGCCTACCGGCGAAGTCTTTACTATTCCTCTCCCTCCTCCGAATGTCACTGGTTCCCTGCATCTCGGCCATGCACTGGCCGTATCCGTACAAGATCTCTTAATCAGATGGAACCGAATGCGCGGCAAGACTGTTCTTTACATGCCAGGATACGATCACGCTGGTATTTCTACACAGTCTGTCGTCGAGAAGCGTCTTTTCAAAGCTACAGGACAGACGAGACATGATCTAGGCCGCCAGAAATTTATCGAGAGAGTGTACGAGTGGAAAGACCAGTATCAAGAGCGTATCACGAAACAAATGAGAAGATTGGGTGCAAGTTCAGATTGGAGTAAAGCGGCTTTCACAATGGACGACGTCCGCTATAAGGCCGTTATGGAGAACTTCTGCAGGCTCCATGAAGAAGGTATCATTTACCGAGCGAATAGACTGGTAAATTGGTGCTGTCAGCTACGGACGACTCTTTCGAACATTGAGGTAAGGACAGCTTGGGCAGAGAGATCTTACCGGATAAGCTGATAGATAGATGGTCATGCTCAGTGCGATCCTAAAGACATCAAAGGAAGAGAATTCTTGAGCGTACCAGGTTATGATCCGAAAGAAAAGTTTGAATTTGGTACTCTGACGAGTTTTGCATATCATATCGAAGACTCAGGTAACTTCGGCCTTCTAACTACTGCTTGCACTGGAAAGCTAATATTTGTGTATAGACGAGAAGATCATAGTCGCAACCACTCGTCCAGAGACGATGGTCGGGGATACGGGAATTGCCGTTCACCCAGACGATGATCGCTACAAGCACCTTCATGGCAAATTTGCGATCCATCCCTTTGTAGACCGCAAGATTCCGATCGTGACGGACTCGGAGCTTGTCGATATGGACTTCGGTACTGGTGCCGTCAAAATCACGCCTGCTCACGATCCGAACGATTTCAAGTGTGGTGAACGAAACAAGTTGGAATTCATCAATGTCTTGAACGATGATGGTACTATGAACGCAAATGCTGGTCCGTTCGAGGTGAGAGTGGTCTTGACTTTGTGAGAGCTTGCATGTGCTGAGATAGTTGGGCAGGGCATGAAACGTTACCATTGCCGAAATGCTATTATCGAGAAGCTGAAGGAGAAGGATTTGTACATCGGAGCTGAAGCGAATCCAATGACTGTTCAGGTTTGCAGGTAAGCCCGATTGATGTCTCCTTTCAAAGCTACCGCTAATGCCGTCCATTTCACAGCAAATCCGGAGACATTATAGAGCAAGTCATGAAGCCTCAATGGTGGGTATCGTGCCAACCTTTAGCGCAAGAAGCCATCAAGCACACCCGAGCAGGCGAAGTGATCGTTCGACCACAAAGTTCCGAGAACGACTGGTATCGCTGGCTCGAGACTGTCCAAGATTGGTGTATCTCTCGTCAGCTGTGGTGGGGCCACAGATGTCCTGCTTATTTCGTAGACATCGAAGGCGAAAACAACTCTGATTCCGACGATAACTTCTGGATCGTCGCGAGGACATTGGAAGAAGCTGAAAAGAAAGCTAGCGAGAAGTTTGCCGGAAAGAAATACACGCTTAAGCAGGACGAGGATGTCTTGGACACTTGGTTCTCCTCGGGTCTATGGCCGTTCTCAACTCTTGGCTGGCCAGAGAAGGTATGCACTTGTGCGTTTCTTGTGGTACAAGATAGACCTAATACTTGCTTTCAAGACGGCCGACTTCGAAAACTTCTACCCGAATTCGCTACTCGAAACTGGATGGGATATCATCTTCTTCTGGGTGACGAGAATGGTCATGTTGGGTCTTCGTCTGACTGGCAAAGTACCTTTCCACGAGGTGTTCTGCCATGCCATGGTCCGAGATGCTCATGGTCGCAAAATGTCCAAGTCGCTCGGAAATGTCATTGACCCTATCGATGTCATCGAAGGCTGCACGCTAGAGAACCTCCATAAACAGCTATACGAAGGCAATTTGGACGAAAAGGAGATCCAAAAAGCCAAGTCTGGGCAGAAACAGGACTTCCCGAAGGGTATCCCGCAGTGCGGAGCAGACGCTCTCCGATTTGCACTGTGTGCATACACTACTGGAGGTGAGTAGTTAAATGTGCGTCTCGTATCGCTGCTAAAGAGGTATCGTTCAGGTCGAGACATCAATTTGGAGATTCTTCGAGTTGAGGGGTACCGAAAGTTCTGTAACAAACTTTGGAACGCCGTCAAGTTCGCCGTCCAGTTCCGACTGCCAGAAGACTTCGTTCCAGCTAAGACTGCGCAGGTCCGTCATGACACTGAAATATAATATAAAGCTGACATCCTTCCCTTGACAGCCGACTGGTAAAGAGACCCTTGTAGAACGATGGATTCTATCAAGACTCGAGATTGCCGCAGCGGCATTGAACAAGCACCTTGAAGGCCGCAATTTCCTGCTAGCGACACAAACCGTGTATGACTTCTGGCTCTACGAGCTCTGTGACATCTACATCGAAGCCATGAAGCCCCTCTCGGCGGACGACGCACCAGCAGAAGTCCGCAAATCTGCACAAAATACCCTTTATACATGCTTAGATCTGGGTCTGAGAATGCTGCACCCATTCATGCCTTTCGTCACCGAAGAGCTGTGGCAGCGCTTACCTAGACGTCCGGAAGACAAGACAATCAGTATTGCATTAGCTGCATTCCCTAAAGCAGTGAGCACTGGCTAGAATCGCGGACGAGCTGGCCTTCACTGAACCTCTATTGCAGGGTGCTGGTCTAAGCGACCAGCAAGCCGAGCGGGACTTCGAACTCGTTAATGCATGTACCGAGAAGGCACGTTCGCTGGCGGGAGCGTATAACTTGCGTACCAATCTGCAAAGTCAGTTCTCGCCCCTTGATCTCGGCAGAGAAAATCAGCTGATCGTAGGTCGCCTGCAGCCTATATCGTCTGCTCAAATGCGCGTCTTCTTCCGATGCTGCGAGAGCAGAAGCCTTCCATTGGCGCTCTCGTCAAAGGCTCCAAGGTTGTTGAGGTTTTGGAGAGCATGTCCGACGTGCCAGAAGGATGCTCCAGCGAGACTGTCGGAGCCGACGTCGTCGTCAACCTGCTCATCAAAGGCTTCATCAATGTAGATGTCGAGCTCGCCAAGGCCGAAAAGAAGGTAGCAGCTGCACAGGCTGGTATCGACAGGCATCAAAAGGCGATCAGCAAGCCCGAGACTCCTGACAATATCAAGGCATCCCTGACAGAAGACGTGGGTCTGAACAATGAATGGCTACTTCCAAATACTGATAGATCTCTTCAACAGATCGCAAACCTTCAAGCCGAGTTGGCTGCGATGCAACTGAACATCGAGCAGATCAACAGGATGAAGTAGACAGCACCTAGACGCATTAGTAACACCGCAGCTCGCATCAGTAGTAATCAGAATATGTGTTTGTCTTCCTCGGCTCGGTTACAGCGATAACCGGCCTTGCTCCTGAATGCTGAAACATCGTTTCGCGCTTTCCTCTGGATTATAAGACTGAACATTCGTTGATACGCGTTCCTCGAGTCTTGCACGCTTCAATCGACAAGCTCCACCTAAGTTACCGGTCGTTGGCGCGAAAGTCGAGCTCTGCAACCACACCTAGATACTATATCTACGACCTACGATACTGCCTACACGATGATTGAGACGCAGCTCACTCGCGACCTGGGCATCAGTGCGCCTTCGTCCTTCCCAATTGACGTTGGATCATCTATCTGAGATGTCGAATTCCAGCCGTCCCTGTCATCGGAGCAGCCATGATGCATCTGGGTCTGCCTGTCCTTGCTTCTGCAGTATCGAATGCAGGAGGTCTCGGTGTTCTGACGGGCCTTGTACGCAGCTGGCTCTCCGTACCTTCCAATCGTTTCTGACCCTCTGTAAAAACAATTTAGACCCAACCTACGCCGGAAGCGCTAAGGAAAGCCATTCGCGAGATGCGTACACTGACGGATAAGCCTTTTGCTGGTGCGTCGTTTTGGACCAAAGCGATATAATCAATCAAGCTAATCAAGGCTTGGTAGTCAATCTCACTTTGTAGGCGCGCCAGACGCTTTGAGTATCGTCACGTTTCCTGATCCTTAAGCAGTCTACCGACGATTTCTCCTCCACCCTATCTCGAATACGCCCAAGTCATCATCGATGAGGGCGTGAAAGTCGTCGAGACAGCAGGCAGTGCTGCCGCCGCTCCCTCCATCGCGGCGTTCAAGAAGGCAGGGATATAGTGAGAAAGGCCGAACTCCTCTGTACTGCCCCTAGCTGATCTGCATGCCCAGTGTAATGCACAAATGCACGACCAGTACGTCCAGGCTTCATCAGACTAGAAGACGCAAGAGTGCTGATTTTTCATATAGTACGACACGCTAAAGCTGCAGTATCAAAGATGAAGGTGGACTGTGTTTCGATAGATGGTGAGTTCGATGCAGCTAAACGAGCGTACGCTGACTGATAGAGTCTCTCGTCTGCAAGGCTTCGAGTGTGCTGGCCATCCTGGAGAGGAAGATATCCCGGGCATCGTGCTACTAGCCAGAGCAGCGCAGGAGCTGAAGGTACCGTACGTCGCTTCAGGCGGTTTCGCCAACGGGCGGCAACTAGCAGCTGCCCTAGCTCTAGGAGCACAAGGCATAAACTGTGGGACCCGCTTCCAGTGTACCAAAGAATGTGAGTCGACCCTTCCAAGCTAATTGTGTAGGCCCTGTATCATGAAGGCTGATCCTGGTGTAACGACAGCTCCGATGCATCAGAATATTAAGGAAGAGATGGTCAAAGCCACAGAAAACGATACAGCTCTTATCTTTCGAACTTTGAACAATACTGCGCGTGTGTACAAAAACAGCGTGGCCAAAGAGGTCGTGGCTATGGAACAGCGGCCCGGGGGCTGCGAGTTCAAAGGTGAGCTTGATACCAGGTCTCTTCTCTATGTTGGTGCGTGATTGTGCTTCGATTCGCCAGATATCCAGCATCTTGTCAGCGGAGCGAGAGGGAGGACGGTATACGAGAAGGGCGATGTCGATGCCGGCATATGGACTTGCGGGTCAGACTATACGCTTGCCTTTTCCCCATCGTACACATTCTGAAATTTGCGCTAGCATGAGCGTCGGTCTGATCCACAACATACCAACGTGCGAAGAATTGGTTCGCGAGATCGAGAAGGAAGCCGAAGAGATCATTTCAAACCTGCAGAAGAGCGTCAAGATTGTTCCCAATCCTTCCCGGCAGAGCAAGCTTTGAAGGAAGCACATCTTGGCTACCTCGGTCATATTCCTTGAACGTCGGGCTTCATTCCCTGCTGGACGACCTACACTTCTGTCATACTCTCATTCCTCCGCGCTTGATCTTCAGGGAAGACTGTTGCCATACTGTGCGATCTCGGTAAATTTGTCCCTGTACAGCTATACCTTTACAGGCCCGCCACCGTATTCCATGCATTCTGCATGTCTTGTTGTATCACTATAATTCTGTTCTCTCTATTCTATGCGTGCGTTCCCATCGCTCGACTCACTTACCTCTTTTCTACTCTCGTCAATCGGATGTCAACATGAACTTCACGCGTCCGCGCTTTGTGGTTACGCCGTACATCGCCTTCTTAAAGTACGCACTCTGACTGTGCATGGCTAATGCTCCTTTCCTGCAACTTGTAGCGGCGCGCTCGTCTGGAGCCCTATCTTCGGCGTTCGTGCTTTCGCTGAATCAACTGTAATCGTTCATAGACCCTGACGTACTGATCACAGCTTTACCATGCGTAGTGAGCTGATGCTCGAGCCGTAAGCAACGCTCACAGCTAACCTGATTTTCAAAAGCCTGACAGCCAGAGTAGCTAAACTGGACCGCAAAGTCTGGGTAGGGCTAGCTTTCCAAATTACGCACCCCGTAGTGACACTAAAAGCGAATTCTGGTCAGACATCATCTAGGAAGCCGTAAGGCATACTCGATGCCTTGTTTCTCCCCCTCTTTCGCTGATCTTCGCTACAGCCGTGCAACGGCCATTACAGACAATACATGGGAGCTTGACCATGGCCTTCTGCAAAGGTATGGTGGCCGAGAGGCTTGCAACGAAACTCGATAGCGACTCTGATCCGCTTTCCAGAGCGATGCGTGCCAAATCTACCTTTTCCGAGAACGTAGGAGCAGTTCAACCAGACTCGATCTCTCCTCTGACTTTCTCGCAGGTTTCTTTCTCCATGATCGTAATGATACTGGCCGAAATCAACGGCGCACCTGTAAGGCTCTTCTTAGGGGCTGATTGGTCTGTCTCTAGGAAACTTGCCTGCTGACGCCTTCATCGTAGACATGGCTTATACATACTGGATACGCGGCCTTGCTGCTAGCACGAGCTATACCTTCGGTGAAGAATATCACCATTCACTTGAGGCACAGAAATGATTGCTAAGACGAGTATGCCTTCCTCCCTACTAGCTTCTGGTAAGCCAGCATGCACTGCATCTGTAATGTCAAGCATTTAATGCAGCTGGGTTTACAGATCAATAATTCGCTGGCGATGGCTGTTAGCGATGCTATCAATTCCGGCATCGTCAATCTGGGCTTGGGAGCATACAATCTGTGGGCTGGCTATGATGCTCTTGTCGTAAGCCTAAATGCTTTCGTTCCTGCAGCTGATAGTCTCATTCTGACCGATCACTCTTCAGACCTTCGGATATTTTGTCAGGCGACACGGATGGTTTGTTGGATGAGAGCCAATGCACCAAGTTCCTCAAATTTGACAAGCCTGTGAAGTACCTATGTTTCTGGTCTCAGTGGCGGCGCGCTTAGAGGACAGCACGCGTGATAGCAGGATATTGGTATTTTCGTTATTCCTCGCGGCTTTCCTGCTTGCAACGCTGTTGTAATACGCACAATACTCAAATACGACTCGAAAAGATGCCAGCTGCCATCGTTCTAACGCCGTGCGTATTGGCATGTCACGTTATGGAAGCTCATGGCTTGCCGGACTGAACGTTACCGACACGACAGAGCAACGCTCTCTTGGAGTCCACTGTTTGCTGGCTACTATACGTATCTAGGTAATATTTGCGTCACTGCGCGACCGTTCATCGAAAGCTAAGTTATCCTGGTCTTGCAGGACTGAATGTCGCAAAATTCCGGATAAAGTATGGCCACGGTCGTGATTCAACAACAACGTATTCCTACTGACGTTCACATGCGAAGGACCGGCTATATGCTTGGAGAACGCTCTGAAGGGTCCGTCAAGGCAGACCCCAACAGTGATCTGTGAGTACTTACAAAGAGACAGTCTCTCTAGCGGTACGGATGCTGAGCTATATGCAGCGGAAAGAAAGCAGTGAAGGACCCGGCGGAAGCCAAAGAAGCTGAGAGACAACTGCAAATGTGACGACCTTATTAGCTTTTCAACGCTTTCAACTTGCTGACGGCTTGATATCCAGCGCTACTCGAGCACACGGAAACTTTTCAGAGAATGTGAGCGTGCGATATGATCGCTGTCAGCAGAACACTGAAGCTTTCGCATAGGTGCCGCTCGCAATGCTTCTAATCGGCTTTGCGGAACTCAATGGCGCTCCCGTAAGGCTTTTTTCGAGAAAGGTTTCGTTGGCCATCGCTTATTATTTGTATTTGTACTTGCCAGACATGGCTCGTTCATTCAGCCTATGGTGTCCTCTTTGGCGTCCGCGTCGCAAGTGAAAGTGTTCCAGGGCTGAGCTTTGTCCGGTGAGCTGACTGAATTCATTGCTCACTATCCGCAGGCGCACGTCGTGAGTCCAAGGGTTAAGTACGATATCTTCGGCAGCGTGGCTGATGTTTGTGGTTTGAACGCCTAGGAACTTGGGTTGAAAGGCAAAGTAGGTCATGCATAACGCCTGAATGATAGGGCAGAAGCACTAATTATAGCCATTCTCGTGGTGCAGGGTGCTGTTGCCGGAGGTCGCCTGACTGGATTCCTGGGAAGTTTCGGCGTTATGCTTCTCACCGGCGCGTATAACTTTCGTCTAGGCCTTCGAGCTCTTCAGGTAAGCTCCGTTAAGCTTGCAGCAGGATGAATGGTGGGCAGATTGACGATCATCCACGTTTTCGCAGGCCTTCGTTGGTCAGGTCTGAGCGACGGGTGGGACGAGATGAGTGGTGGACTGTCTAGTTGCTAGGTTTTATTGCGTATATAGTACAAATCGACCATTACTAGCTTTCCTCTGCAAGAATGAATATACGCCGATCAGCAGCTGTTTCGCTTGCAGTGGGAAAGAAGAAGCGCACCGATTCCCAGAAGTCACATCTACTCGTTAAGCTTCGCAAGCAGGTCTGCATCTCTGAAGATCGTGTACTCGTCTTCGCCAATCTTGACCGGTTGGCCGCCAAACTGTGGAAGCAAGACCCTGTCGCCCTCCTTGACGTTGACTGGGATTATCTGACCATCCTTGTTCGGTGCTCCGGGTCCAACAGCGACGACGGTGCCTTCAGGAAGCGTTTCGTTGTCTTTTGTCGGGATGTACAGACCAGAGGCAGTCTTTGACAGGCGCAAAGATCAGCTTGTTTCCCAGCATATAGATAATGCAGATTCTCGCACCTTTGCTGACGCCTTTGCCCGCTGGATCAGGACGCGGTCAAGCAGAGGGACGACCGACCGAATCGACTTTATGGACAGAGACTGGGCAGAAACAGTAAGCAGGATGTACAGGGAGCTTTAGACTGCCTTCAACACTCTGCTTACCATTGTGTGGAAGGTCTTAAGAGCGACTTAGAGGCAGCGAAAAGGTGAGAGTCAAGCAGCTGATGGCCAAATTTTGGACGCTCGAAGAGAACTTTCCAGATTTCAAGACAACAAGCAAGGGATCGCCAAAGGTGCAGTCAGATATACTTGTGTATACATTCTTGGCCTTATCTACACCCTCGAAACACTAGGAAGCTACCTCTGTACAAAATATGGTGCTAGATACAACGATAATTCATTAGACTAAGCATGTCGTTACGGGTCGTTCGTGATTATATGTTGATCGAGACGCTTCGTCTGCTCCTGACTGACCCAGTCGGTGTCGCTTCTCTGCTAGCAGCTTGCCCTCCTTCCACACTCAGCTTATTCAAGCTGTCGCACACTTCCCATAGTTCCGGCTGACTCGAGATCTTGATATCACCGTATGGCTCAGACTGTTCCATCTTCAGACAGTTTCTCGTGCCTAGAATGAGCGTCTCGAAGAACATAGATGCTGCAGCTTTGCGTGAGGCCTGCGAGTGAATCTTAGCGGAGGTAAAGTAGCCAATAAGCGATCACATACTTTGTCAGCCAACTTTTTGAAGCTCAAGACCTTCTCGTCTTCCTTCGGCCCAAATTCGTGCTCGAGCAGCTTGATCGCTTTCACCGTGTTCTCCGACCATTTCGTACCTCTCTTGCCCGCATGCCGCGTCTCCAGGACAGTCACGTCTGCTTGCGATTCCTGTTCGCCTTGTTGACTGTTGATAGCGCTGCTCCTCGTACCTGGCACGCTGAGCAGGCCTCCCTTGGTCGACTTCGCCGGCGTGACCATGTTCTGCGATTGCGAAGCTTTCGAGGCAGAGTCGAAGACGGCCAGAACAGATTGATTTGCCCGGTCGATCGCATCGAAGTTTATGTTGAAGCTGATATCGATGGCTCCGGGAAGGGGGGTGCCCATTCGTGACGGTGTCTTCTCTAATGTCGCACGAGATCCATTCCCAAGGTCCAGGTTGACGTCTCGATCCAGACCACCCATGTCACCAAAGTCGTTACCTATGAATTCCGAATCATCGCCAGGTGCGCCTCCGAAATCAAGTAACGGATCGATATCTCCAGCTAACGATGGCTGTCGTTCCCTCCCTATTTCAACAGATGGAGCCTCTGAAGCTACTGTGTGCGAGCGTGCCCTCTTGCGCTGCTCTTCCTCTTGTTCTTCCGCTCGAACCCGTTTCGCCGCACCATTCAAGCTGCCCTTCTTGCTGAGTGTGAAGCGGAATAGAGCCTGTAACTCTTGAGGTAGACCAGGTGGGCCAGCATAGAAGCCGTCCCCTTTGCTGCCAGAATCTGTAAAGGCACCTAGCAGACCGCCTAAGAAGTGCGCTGAGGGGTTGGCGGCAACTTCCTGAAACCGTAGCTGGATAGCGCTCTTTGGCAGATAGCGAGTTTCCTTGAGCAAGCCTTGCTGCATTCTCTCTTCTTTAGTAGCTAGAGAAACTCCTCCTAAGGTAGTTTGAGACTGGCCTTGCGATTGCGAATCGCCTACGACTCGTCGCTGCTGTTCAAGCTCGATGACCGAATCTATAATCTGCTTGCGCACTTTGGCAGGCCTTTGTCTTGTTGTCGGATTGGCAGCTTCTTTGCGCTTGCGTGTCGCTGATTCCAGAGCGGCTGCATCTGCAACCTGTTTCGCCGTTTTCGGAGTCATGTCGATCGTTTGTGTCTCCTCTGCTGGAGCGGCCTCTTGTTCTGCATCGGCTGCAGTTTGTGGTGTCCGTTCGCGATCTTCCGGCGCCTGTGAGCCAGCAGGCGATAGTGCTATTGGCGCTGAAATCCAAACATTTAGTACTCCAAACGGGGGATTGTGAAGATGCGCACGCACTCCGCTGTCCCATGTCAAGATCGCCAAAGTCGTTACCTGCGAAGTCATCCATGTCGTTCCCTTGGAAAGCTGGGAGACCGTTATCGCTATCGAGCGTTGTATTATTCTTGAGTACGCTTTGGTCCATGTCGGCTGCTGCTTCGGGAAGCAGCTCCCTATCTATACTATCTCGCAGGGCACGGGGCGGCGCTGCGTCTCTTCCTAATTCGACTGAAGGCGCTTCAGACGAGCTTCTGGCGCGTGCTTCTGCTGCAATGGCTGCGACTCTGCTGGAAGCCTGGCCTTGCTGCTTCCTTGCGCCTGGAGCCGGAGACGACGATCCTAGATCTATGTCGTTCTCATTATCTAGCCCTAGATCCAGTTCGTTGTCTAATCCAAAGTCCAACTCCAGATCCAAGCCTAAGTCCAGCTCATCGCCGCCGTTGATGGAAGCAGACATGGCGCGATATTCCTGCGATGCTATGCCCATCTCGTCTTCAGGGTAAGGACTTCCACGATCTTCTCCCTCGTGAGGAGGCAGGTCTATGTCATCTTCTGCAAGGGTGATGTCTGCATTCCTAGATACGGTCGTCCTGCTCGTACCAGGTGCCTTCTGTCGGACAGCGCGGGGCGTTCGCAAAGCATCGAGGTCGTCCCTAGTAACGACGTTAGCTGTTGTAAGACCAGTATTGCCGATGTTGCTACCCACCACATGCCGCCCATTCCGCCAAAATCTGCATTGAAGAGCATATCAAAGTCTGCATTTCTGCCAGCATCTAATGCGAGGTTAATGTTGATGTTTCCTCTTCCAGCATCGTCTTGGTCCGGCATGTCTACATCTCCCCTTGCTCTGGCACCTTGTGCAGTGGAGCCTCCAGCGCTCTTGAAAGCTGATCTAAGCCTGAGCAAGGCCTCTGAACAGTCGTCCATAAGGTATTTCGCTTTCCTAGAGTAGATTCTGGCGACACCCAAAAGGAGTTGGCCGGACAATCGCAAAGCCAGGATCTCGACATGAGAATCGCCTTCTGTCCCTCCAGTGATAGCATCAACAGAGTCTGGGATGTTGACTCGAAGTAAAACAGTCTTTGCGACCTTGCGCTCGACGTGCGAAGCCATCCAGACGGCAGCCAGCGGGCTGCGCTTGTTCAGGAGCTGCAATAGGAAAACATGTCAGAATCGCGTTCGCACAGCTCTTCTAAGCTCATAGTATTCACAGCATCGGTATTGAACGACATTGCGACCAAGAATATGCGACTTTCCAAGCTGATTTCGCGAGTGTTGGTTGACGCTTCCACCTAGACCCTCGCGGGCCTTGTGACGATATTACTGCTGCCTAAACGAGCGTGTGCGTATCCTTAGATCCAAGAAAAGTTGAATTAAGCGCGAAGCTGTAAGCGCCGATTGACTGTAGGCAGGAGTGGGTAGAAAGTCAAGCAAGGTCTCAGATGCCAAAGACAGTCGCGTACGAAAGGTAAGTCGTAAAATGGATCATGATACCTTCCTGAGCTTCTGACCATAGCCAGCAATATACGGAAGTTCATGATACAGCAGGTTCGGAATCGGGGCCGATGAAGCGCGACCAAACGTGGATAATCTGAGGGTCTTATACACTTCTAGCTCAAGAGTTCGCCTGATGAGCGTCTATCTCCACATCAAAACCTCACGCTCAGGCGCTCTCTGCCGCTGTACCCACTCTCGTCCCAACCTTTGTGTACTGCGTACCTTGCCCTTACAGGCTCGCTCCTGACCTTTTGGCCGCTACCGTGCTGCTCAACAGGCTGTATGTCCACTTCATACCAGTTGAGATCTTCAGTGCCGCCATGGTCCGTGATAGTGCCTATAGTATCGCAAAAATACTCGACGATCTTCTCTAACTCCATTTTCCTTGGCTCTGGAATGAAGTTTCTCTGTCCCTCTTTCGTAGGACTGCTCTTGTCGCTGTCTGCGCGCTGCTTCCGCCGGAGTTGCGAGTTCAGGTGTGACGGTAAGATGGGGATGCTCTTGTGCGTGTCCGGGTAATCGTCCAGAAGTACAACTTGCGTTGGCGTAGGAAATGCGGAGAGTAGACTTGCTATCAGTGATGCATAGGCCTCGATGCCAGCTCTTGTGGATTAAAGATGTCACCAAGTCAGTCAATCCGTAGCCCGTGTCCAATGTTTGACGCCTCCGCACCCGATATTAGCTTTCTCCAATAGATATTCACTCAGGTTGCATGCAATGACGAGGTCTGGCGTTTGTCGGAGGTGTAGAGACGAGTCGACATCACCGGCTTCTGACAAGCCATGTGCCGAGCAGAAGAAGGTGAAAGCAGCCATGCTCTCTAGAAAGCGTAATTCTAGATTGGATTCGAGAAGTGATGCTATTGCTGGATCGCCTCCGTGACGAGCGAGATATTCGTCGTTTTCTTGGACCAGACTGGCATGAAACTTGTGCCTCGATGGCTGCAGTATGAGTACATGAGGCTCTGTAGTAGATTGCGGTTGTGTTGCGTCCAAATGACGTTTCCGCTGAAGGAATGCAAGGGCGAGATGCAAAGGTGTCGAAACGGGATAAGGACCCAGCAGCGCGAAGCGCGAGAAATGCAGCGGATGAAGAGGACAGCCAGATAGAGGAGTAAAGAAGGATGCAAGTTCCAGAGGAAGCATACGAGGCGAAGCTATGCTGACTGGTTTGGACGGAAGTAGAGAAGCACAACATGGAAGCAGCCAAATGCGAGGGTAATTTGATCATAAGTATCTTGAGGTTGGATCATATCTCAACCTCCTCTCATTGTATTTCAGTACTCGATCTACCTCGCTGCGGAGCTGCCTTCTGGCAGGGTCGTACTTGGCACTGTATATCCTCCTTGCCTTCTCACACTCCACTGTTCAGTGAATATACAGATCCTCCAGCCGGGCCTGAGTTTCGCGGGCTTCTTGCAAAGCACGACAGGCTGCTTGGCAAGAATCATCTAAAGCATCCGCTCGACGGTTCGCTTCGGCGCGTAATATGGATGTACGGATTCGCTCTTGTGCTCGATCTGCACGCCTCTGCATGTGGGTCAGCGCTTCTTGCCGTTCCATTACGCCTCGGCGGGCTTTCCGTACATTCGACAAAGCATCTGCCTTTGCGACAAGGGCATGCTCGTTGCGAGAGACACCAAATTGTCAATATTTGAGAAGTAAACATAAAGACGGGTGCTCACCAATACTTCATTTGCTGCTTCCAGCGAGCCAAGGCGGCCAGCATGTATTCGTCGGCCATATATGTGCCTTGCGCCTGGAGTGTATTGAGCCGACTTTGCACTTTTGCAACAGCTTCCTCCATCTGCTTCAGCTTTTGTCGATGACTGGATGGTGCGTTGTTGTCTTTCAGAATGCTGGCCAGGTCCCTTAGGGCTAGCATGAACGCAATGATATGCACAGTGTGCAGAAACGCTCGAAGCTCCGGCGACTATGATCAACAGAAGAGTAGTCAGTATAGCTCTGACTTTGTCCTTACTAGCCTTGACTCACCTCCGGCCGCTTGTTGCTGGGCAGAGTATTGAGGACCTTCATAGGGGCGTACGCATTAGTGAAGATGGCCTGCCAATAGTTGCCGACGTCGTTGCTCCGAAGTTCGTACATTTGTCCACGGATGTTTCGATGGGCAGTGAACTCGTGCCTTAGCTTTGGCAACAGGACGGTGGAGCCAGGCTTGGCGCTGAGCACCATTTTCTCCACTTGTGATAGCTCTCTCGAGATCTCGTAAGAGGCTCGCCTTACATCATCCTGTGATTGTATCATCTCGATGCATTGCTGTATTCGGGGGTGGTAGAGGATGCTACTGAAGATAGGATGGATGTTGCGACGCTCATCGTACTTCCATAGATACTCAGGATGGACCTGAAGGCTCATGTTGGCGTCTGGTTGACGAGGGCAGTCTAGTCAGGCCCGTCATAGGGAGTCAGCGGTGCAGAATAGCGGCAGAAGGGAAGCATGAAAGGGTCCGAAAGAGCATAATTTTGAAGGTGGTCACGTATCGAGGCATCTTGACAGGTCAATCAAGTCAGCCTGACGTCCAAGGTACGACACCTTCCTTCTCTTCCGCACCGACTGGCTTGCCAGTCCAAGGGTACTTGTCCGCGTCAAGTATCGGCATTGCACGGTGGTTATGGCTTCCAGACGTCGAATTGGACCATCGTCGTCGTCTCTGGGCAGCATGACTGGGTTCGGGAACTTTGGAGGCGCTTTTCTGCTGTTGAATGCGCTCTCCTCGCGCATCTCCCGCCTTATAGAAGATTCTACCCACACCATCGTTGCTGGCTACGAACAAGGCGGCCTTTTGGGACTCGTTCAAAGTCCGGCGTTTCGAGCTCTGATCAGGCGGTGAGACTTCGAGAGCGACGAAAGGCCCATGACTTCACTCATTGATTGAAAATTCGACGACTCAGGTATCTATGGCTTCTCGGTGTCGCTTTCGCGTTTGAACGAGTTCGCAAGTTCTGGAGCTGGTTAAACTTGATGGGAACCGTTACAAATCAGCTCTACATCACCGCTACGCTGAAACCAGGCGATCAGAGCTACGAATGGGTTCTTGCATTCTGGGAGCAGTCGAGTGCCTTCAAATCGAGAAGTCGCGACTTTCTCATCGAGACTGGCACAAAAAGCAAGAAGAAACGGTCATCCGCAATGGCAAGACACATCGAACAGTCCATATATGGAAGCTCGTCGGGCGATGCCGCAGGCAAGGAAGACGAATCCCTTGTCACACGCCTGAGCCCGCAAGACAATTCAGAGCAGTACAGTGAGGGGGCCGAGCACACTGAGGCGAAAGACTGGGAAAGTATTGACCACATACCTATGCCCAGTCTGGCACAAGGGCACTCTCTTCCGCTTCAGACGATGGCTTCAAGCTTCGCCAGCTTCAAGATGGGATGGAAGCGAAGTAGCAGATCAGTCTGTGATATCCGTACGATCGTATGCATTCACTAGAGCGCCCCTCTTCAAGTTATTAGAGTCTGCGAAAGAAGTGTATGAAGCTACAAAGCCTCAGATGATCACGATCCGTGTACTTGATCAAAATCGGGCAGCATGGAGGAGAGTGGCATATAGACACAGAAGACCGCTCGAAACCGTCATCATGGACGAGAAGAGGAAAGAAGAACTCCTCGAGGATGCACGTGAATTCCTCCTTTCAGAATCCTGGTACAATCAGAGAGGCATCAGCTGGAAGAGAGGATATCTTTTGAACGGTCCGGTAAGCCTTAGGTCTGCAAGTATCTGCTGATTCCGACTGCTGAGTGTCTGCCGATCACAGCCTGGAACTGGAAAGAGTAGCACCAGTGAGCATGCGTTGCAAGCACGTTCTGGCAGAATGATGACTGATTTGTGACTCACAGTTCAGGCCATTGCCTCAGAAGTCAAGCTGGATGTATACGTTCTGTCCATCAACTCTCCCATGATGAATGATGCCAGCCTTCAGTCTGCCTTTCGAAGTATACCTCCAGTAAGTGTGTATACGTAGAGACAAGAGATGACCCTGAAGCCCCTCTTTCGCCGTTTCCAGAAAAGCATCGTGGTAATTGAGGATGTCGATGCTCTGAACGTACAGAAGAGGGACCTTGCCAACCCTCATTCGGCCCAAACAGCGCAGCGTACTGTCTATCGTGGTGGAGTGGTAATACAATCTGGGATGGCTGGTCCCAGTCCTACGATTAGCTTGGTGGGTAGCCTCGAAGCCCGCAAGCTTGAGTTAAGGCATGACAACGCTGACCTCTGCCTTGTAAGAGTGCCCTTCTAAACTGCATTGATGGAGTCGAAGGCAACGACGGAAGGTAGGCATATCTCTGGCTAGGTGACAGCATCAGCCGAGAGCTAAGGTTGAATACTATGTCTGCTAGACTACTTTTCCTCACAACTAACGCCATTACCTCGCTGGATCCTGCCCTGGTCCGAGCCGGGCGAGTAGATCTCTTGATCGACTACAAGCTTGCAACACCGACACAAGCCGCTCAACTATTCGAGATCTTCTATACTCCTTCACAGTCGATCATGTCTGATGATATACTGAATGCCTCGAATAAGACCAATAAGAATAAGGATTCCGATGATTCCTCAGACGCCAAACATGTCCCACAACCTTTTGATCTTCCTGAAGATATCACCAAAGAGGACATCTCGCTTTGGGCCAAGGCTTGGGCTAGT
Organism: Erythrobasidium hasegawianum; assembly: GCA_001972285.1. Lineage (NCBI taxonomy): Eukaryota > Fungi > Basidiomycota > Cystobasidiomycetes > Erythrobasidiales > Erythrobasidiaceae > Erythrobasidium > Erythrobasidium hasegawianum. The sequence continues at coordinate 571,792 of BCII01000018.1, forward strand.
CACCTACCAGACAACACTTTCAGCATTGCTGAGCTGCAGGGCATGCTGCTGGCCTACAAGAAGGATCCGCAGGGAGCTAGTCTTGCAATGCCCAAATGGGTCGAAAAGGAGACACAGCGAAAGAAAGAGGAAGAGGAAGAGAAGGAGAGAGCCAGGAAGGAGCAAGAAGAGCAGGAGAAGAAAGGTGAAGAGGAAGAAAAGAAGAAGGAGAGCCAAGCAGCCTCATTGGTAGCCAAGAAGTCTTTAATCAAGGCTTTGAAGGAGGCAAGCGAGAGCAAGGCAACTGCGTCGAATAGTCAAAACGATCAGGCACCCGTTACAGACGGATCAGCTGTCAACGGACATCAAAATGGAGCTCACATTAGCGAGAGCAGCGCTGCTTTGACGGCAGGCCCGTCACCCTTAAGCTCTTTAGAACCACCTTCGACTGCAGATGGGTCCGGAGCTGCTGCCGGCCTGGTCAATGGTACTTCCAAGGGCAAAGAACCTGAGCATGTGACAAATGGATCGAATGACACGCAATTATCTGAGGCGTCCATGCCAGCGAAGGAAGACGTGAGGGAGTAGATCAGCAATATCACCGGCAAGACGTCCAGGTTGGCTAGTCATTATGTTAAGCATATCGTATCAGTCGCGAGTAAAGTGTAAACCCCCGCAGTAGCAGTCGTTCGTTCGCTGTTGATGTTCCACCACTGTACAATGCAATGCAGTGCCGTCTCATAGCTACACAACTTCATCCAAACGACAGAAACCTTTGCTTCTTTTCTGACTATCAACAACTTTTCAATATGGCAGCAGCAGTCGCGGCTGCATCTAGCGCACAACCATCAACGTCGTCGTCGTCTGCCAACGGCGATGCTGCCCCTTCAGCTTCGACGTCGACCCTTCCACCGCTTGAGCAGCTTCTGAAGAAATCGGTACTTCGGACGCGGGCGCTCTTCAACTACAACGACCCGCTGCTGCTAAGTGAGAGCGACAGCAATGAAGCGTGTGTCTGCTATCGCCTGCAACCTTTCGAATCAGCTCGAGCTGACTTCTGTCGCACAAACTGGCTCGAAATTCTTGGACATTTTCCTTGTGAAATGCCTTTTACAGCGCAAAAGCCCGTCTTTCAAGCAAGCTAGAGTCAGAATATAGAGATCTTACATCGCTGCCGGCAGCGCTGGCTGGCCAGGCTGGAGCTTCAAGACCTCAGCAAGCTCAAGGACCAGCTGCGCCCACAGCAGGGACGAAGCGCAAGCTTATCGAAGGTGTGTGGAGATGCAATATCTACAGCGATTCAAGCCTGACTTCCATTGGGACGCAGGTCCAGGAGCTTCTACGTCCGATGTTCTAGACGATGTAGCTTCTAGCAAGGCGTACGCAGAGCTCCACAAGATACTGTACATGGTTCATGACTGATCTGTTCTCGCTCTAGTCTCATTCGCCAGACGCAAGGGCACGCAGCCCACCAACAACCGACCCTTCTTTCGCAATCCCTCATCAAGCGTAAAGAAGCCCGTTCGATAAAGCCAGACTATCACCCTCAATGGAAGCTGTCAAGAGTCATCTCCGGTCATCTAGGATGGGTCAGAAGTGTTGCAGTAGAGCCTGGCAATCAGTGGTTCGTGACCGGCGCGGGAGACAGAGTTATCAAGATCTGGGATCTAGCGACGGGAGAGCTGAAGCTATCTCTGACTGGTGCGCTTCTCGTCATCTACAATTTTGACTGCATGCTGAGACAGGTAATTGCTCTGCCAGGCCACATATCGACTGTTCGAGGATTGGCTGTCTCGCCGCGGCACCCATACCTTTTCTCAGCCGGCGAAGACAAGATGGTCAAATGCTGGGATTTGGAAACCAATAAAGTCATCAGACACTACCATGGGCATCTATCCGCTGTTTATACCATGGCGTTACATCCTACTCTGGATCTGCTAGTGACAGGAGGAAGAGATGCATCAGTACGAGTTTGGGATATACGTACAAAGACGCAAGTCGTTCTTCTCTCTGGACATACAGCGACGGTCGCGGATGTGAAAGCCAACTCTACGGACCCTCAAATCATTTCGAGTAGTATGGACTCGACAATTCGATTGTGGGATTTAGTGGCAGGAAAGACGCAAACGCAACTTACGCATCATCATAAGAGCGTGAGAGCACTGGCGCTATCGAACGTGGAGCATTCTTTCGCATCAGGTTCGGCCGGCGGATCAAATATGAAGAAGTGGAAGTTGCCTGAGGGCCAATGTAAGCTCGGTCTTCGGCTTTCGATGCTATTCAACAAGAAGCTGACTTTGCCAATGCAGTCGTGCACAACTTTCAAGGGCAGGACAGCATCATCAACACGCTTGCCCTCAACGATGATGGCGTTCTTTTCTCTGGCGGCGACAATGGAAGCGTCACTTTCTGGGACTACAAATCCGGTCTCCCCTTCCAGACTATGCAAGATGTCCCACAGCCCGGATCGCTGGACGCAGAAGCCGGTCAGTGCATTCGTTACCGAGATATAGCAGTATTGAGCTCACATGCCGCAATCGTGTCTCACAGGCGTGTTCTGCAGTACATTCGACGTCACTGGCTCGAGGCTCATCACCGGATGCGCTGACAAGACAATCAAAATATATAAAGAGGTTTCGTGAGGGCTCGGTGCGCGGTATGCTCTTCCCTGTTGTACTTATCATAGCTTCTTCTTGAGACGTAACCTTTGCCTGCATTGACGAAGAGTTACTTCTGAAAACAGCTTAGCGACGATACCTTCCAGAACGACGCATGCGACAGAGGTACTGCAAGCAATCCGGTCGATTAATAGGCATGAGGTGTCTGACCACGGTCCATGCTCAACACGATGCGAATGTAGAGCAGTCGCACTAATGATGATTCTGCTGAATTGCGCGTATGATAGGAGACCACGCATCCTGACCACAGGTCGGCAGTCTTAGAACCTTGCAATAAAGGCACGAACGGTAGGATGACGCATCGGTGGTCAGTGTGGTGTCGCCTAATTTCTGTGATCGTCAGTTTGCAGACTATCCAGGTAAAACCTGTCGAGAAGCGTAAACACGATGCCTCCTTCTATAGACAGGGATGTTACAAATTTACATAGTACATTGCAGGAGATACCCGTATGCCACAACCCGCGTTACCAATTCTACGTTACTCATATTACATACGTGACAGTCTATGCGACCATCTGAGCGTTACGGGTAGAGTGATTCATGAGGGTACTTGATCGGGCCTCCCTTCTTTTGAAGCATTGCATCCTCCGGGCCTACGCAGTCACTACTGCGAGTAAAGACTGATATATACTTGCGTTCCATGCCTTTAGACCAGTCGCCTTTTTCCGGGGGCCGAAAAGAACCATCTGACTACCACTACTTGGAATGCACTCATTCCCATAATCAAAGCCGATTCGAGAAGGGAAAATGAGAATATACGCCATGAAGTGCTTGCGACAGTCGATTTGTTGCGATGGTCGCGTGTTCTGAAGTCTGTGATAACAATTCACGTTGAAAGGCAATCAGAAACGAACTGGCCCGCAGCAGGAAATGAGAGTATCATGCAACAAGAGGAGACTCACATTTCTGGGTGCGCTGTATGCTGCTTAAACTGCCCGAAAGCTTGTAGATTGACTCTTCCAGAGATGACGTTTGTTCGGTCAACGAAGTCGGTTTGGCAGGTGCGATATTCCTTGGCTCAGTCTCGACCATGATATCAAAGTCGACTAGCTTCTCGCTAAATGAAGACATGTCGTTTCTATTAAACTTCGACTTAGCTAACAAGGTCCGATCAGAGGAGACTATGGGAGATAGTGGACTTACGAAAAGCAGAAACTGTATTCGCCGACTTGATTGGCAGTGAAGATATAGTCTCCTTGCCTGTCTCGCTCCCCTTCTAGAATGATGGTATCGCTTGGGTCGGTGATTACCCAGTCTACATCGAAAGACCCTCCTGATTGGACCTAGATTGGTGGAAGAGGCATGCGAACGCGTTGCGAGCGTATATCGAGGTCGTAAGGGTGCGCCGTGCCAGCAGACCAAACAAGGCCATATTAGATTCCGATGAAGCAGTGGGTAGTAAGGAGGGTCATGTATGAGACAATGTAGTATCGAGGGGGGATAGAATCAGGGTTGAGGAGGAAGAAACACGTCGGTGAGCTTTGTTGGAGCAGCAGCACAAATGCCATCAATCAAAGAGCAGAACTGCCTACTCACGGCAAAGTAGAATCCTACTTTCTCGCCTACTTTGTCCACGTAGGCGTAGAAGCAGCTCCTCTCATGCGCTGCGATTGTTGTGGTCAAGGCTGAGCCAGCAGCGGGCGATGGCGCGCTGAGCAGGAGGACGAGGAGCACGCCAACAAGGTGAAGCAGCGACGGCGATGCGCTGAGTCTTGAAGCCACAGAAGAAGAAGTTCGAGCCATCCTTTGAATTGTGGAAATTGGAGCAGCGCTGAAAGGTCAAGGTCAATAAAGCTCAAAGATCCAGGGTTGACTGGAGACTGAATTGTTCAAGCAAATAATGAAGATTTCTAGATGAACATAACGACAACAACATGGCAGACGAAGAGGGCGAAATCAGCGAAATAACCTCAGCCGCGACAGCTTTGACGCTCCTCGCCATTTCTTCTGCCAGCAATCCCGCTGCAAACCTATTGCCCAAAGAACAGCGTTTGGTACATCTACCATTAGATTCACAGACGATAGTGGGGAGAGACCGCTCCTACCTCCCTCTGATCCGCTTGAAATCCCTCCAAGTCAGCAAAGTACACGCTACCCTGTATCGCGATGATCAGGATCAGAGTCACAGCAAGTGGTTCGTAGTGGATAATGCATCCACACATGGTACATTCATACGCAGGGAGGGCGAGAAAGAATGGACAAGACTGGCTGAGAAAGGATGCGCTTCATTGCCTGTAGAGCTCAAGCATCTGGAGTAAGCCATTGTCTGGTCAAAGTATATGTACTTCAGACTCATCACTCTTCTTTCTAGCTACCTCAAATTCGCAGTCCAAAGATTCCAAGTACATGTGCACGACGTCGATCTGCCAATCTGCGAGATCTGCGCACCAGACCCAGCTCAGAACGGCACAGACATAGTTCCACTACTAGCTTCGCAGCCCGTCTCAGCTACTCCCACTCCCAGTCAAACACCAAGCGAACCTAGTCCCTATGCCGCTTCTCGCAGCAAAGACGACAAGTTCCACGATCACAAGAAGGATATGAGGAGCTTAAAGCAGTCACTCTTGGCTGGATCTGTCTCACAACCTCTTGCGACCCGGCAAGACACGCCTGAAAGCAATCATCGCGAAGAGCGTTATGTCGATCGCGCAAAGCTGCGAAGGGCCCTGTATCCTACGCCAGGAAGCGATGCACAGCCTTCTCGCTCAGAACATCAAACACGACCAGCGCCAGCGCCTTCGAAGCCAGTAGAGCCAAGCTACGGCGCCGGTTCTGCTTTATACAAACGTATGTTAGGCACAGCAGGCACCAGCACAGATACAGATACGCTCGACGACACCAGTGCAGATTCAGATCTAGAGCCTGAACGGAAGAAAGTCAAAGTCGGCCAAGTGATTGAAGTTCGTAGGACTGTCAATAAAGGTGCTGGATTGGGAAGTGCAATGCTTTCGGGCGTTGAGAATGTTGCGGAAACTCAGAGTGATTGGAGAGACGCAGGTAGAGACAGAAGATGGCAAGAAGTCTTTGGAGATTCAGCAAAATAGGCCCTAAGACCATCGAAGCTCGTCAACAGGCGGTCATCTTTGAATATTTCTGGCCTTTCTTCAGCATTCTCATGCAGGAGAGAACCCACGCATAATCGCGTAGATTATGCGATGTCGTCTTTTTTTTTGTCGCGATAACGTCCGGCTTACCAAGTAGCCGGCTGCCGACTTTCCTGGATTGCGAGATTTCTCTCGCAGGTTGGCTCTTGAAGAACAACGCTCAACTACTTACGACGCGTAGCAGCCAATATCGGAGCTTGTGTATTGCGCAGCCAAGCCAATCTGTCTTATGGTCGCTGGTCAATAACACAAAATGCCTGTCCATGATGCGGTTTCCGTGCATCCCGTCGCGGGCGAGACGAACGTGTACGAAGGGAATGCAAAATTGGAACGTATGGGCAACTCTGCGCCGATAGCGTGAGTCTCACCTAAAAGAAAAGTGAAGATGGATTAGAAAGAGCTAACTCACTTTTGGCACGGCCAGGTTCGGCGGATGCGTTATATCACAATGCATCTCAGCTGCATTCGCAACTGTCCCTTCCTCTTCCAACCCGAACGACCAATTCCAGCTCTACTCGATACTAGGGAATTTCCTTGGTCCCGGCAACACCGAAGTCATCACGCGCTTCCACGTCGAGGATATTCGCACAACGCGCTCCTTCGCGACTCGAAAAGTGGAAGCATGGCAGGATCTGACCGGGTCCTCTGTCTTCAAGGGAAAGCCGGAGGATGCTAAGCGGAGGATCATGATTCTGCTCTTCGACTTCCAAAAACCAGAGAAGAGGAGTATAATGGAATACAACGTCCTGCCCATGTATGCGGAGGAGCAGAAGAGGGACTTCAACCTCGCAATCAAGAACCATTATTCATCGCCCGACACGCTCGATTTCACAAAAGACTATGTGGAGAAGAAGCATGATAAGATGACGGCAACTATGTTTGCGCGCTGGTTCCCGCTCTTCGACAGATTCTATGAAACAAAGATGAACCCAAAGTCAATAGGAGGGCAGACGGTCTTTGGTATCGCAAGCGACAGGCATGCAGTGCAAGCTGATCTCCCAATGATCAAACGCACCTACTCTACGTGGGTCCGCCTCAAGCCTTCTTCTTCTACACCCGAAAAGCAGCATGACTCGCTGCCTGTTCCTTCAGGTCTGCAGGAAGCAGCTTTAGCATTCTTCATGGATGGGGCACTCGCCTTCATACCTCTTACGTTTTCCGGTCGGTTCTTGAACCAAGTCGCGGCGTGTTCCACTTTGGAGCTGTCATTACGGTTCTTCCACCACCCGATAAGCATCAATGACTGGCTCTTGCAAGAACAGACTACAGAGCTAGGGCATGCAGGAAAGACATTTTCAACGGGTAGATTGTGGAACAGGGAGGGGAAATTGATAGCGTCAATGACGCAGGTCGGCATCATGAGGCCTCATCCCGAAGGTCACGCAATGGAGAATATCAGCGGGAAAGAGTTTGAAGCTAGACTGAAACTATAGAGCTCGGGCAGCATTAACATCTGTTATACACTATGGACCCCAAGATTTCGCGTTTCACGCATTCAGAGGGCTACGCACTACTGACAGGCGTACTACTTCACGTACACCTATATTACAGTCTCTGATTGACACACGCATAACGGGTCAAGCTGATGATGTGTACCCTAGGTAGCCTTGTTCCAGGTGCTCCACTCAGACCCTTGAAGTTTTCAGGCCGCACGATGGCCAAAGTGACAGCATGCTTGGATTTGGAAGCATCTTTTAGGTTCTGCCATCACCCGTTGGCTATGGGTACCTGGCCCCCACAAGCAGATTACAGAAGTCAGAAAGGCGTTTTCGTCAGACAAAGTGTGGAACGCAGATGGGAAAGTAATTGCATCAATGCACCAGGCAGGCACCATGAGACCGCGGTCTGAAGGCAAAGACATGGAGAGGCGTGAAAGAGTCTTCGACTACATTGAGCTTATGAAAGCAGCGCAAGCTAGATGGTTCTCAGCTAGGCTGAGCCACTGTGTGGCGCCCTGCGATTAGATAGCTTTCGACCCTTGAACAAAAGTCTTCATAAATATGCTTGATCACGGGCCATCCTTCAGTTTGGTAAACATGAAACCGAGCATCTGCATTGCTAATGGTCTGTATCTGATGTACAACGATGTGACATACGCTTCCGACTATGCAATTGCATTTAAGGCAGTATGATGTTTGTTAAACTTCCAGATGTGTAAACGATTGTAGACCGACGTGTTGGTGAAATGTATGAAACGACAAGGAAATGCACGGGGGGAATGACTAACTGCTGCACTGATTTGAACATATAAACTCTTGAATGTCTTGCACTGCTTTTGATCGGGTTTGCGAGTTTTGCGGATTTTTGGTTTGATTTTGCATGTGTTGCGCGGAAGCAGGGAAGTATGTCTACGAGGGAATGATCCAGGAGAGGAGGTCCAATCTTGTTTGGCGGAAGAATGCGGCCCAGAGATTATTGCGAAAAGGAGGATGACCAAGGTTGCGCGAAGGAGGGAAACGGGAGACGACAGAGGGCGAGACGAGGGAGATGCGAGCCCGACGATGTAGGAAGCCGCCAACGTAGACCGCAACTCGGACCACGTGTTGTTTGGGATCGCCTAATTGGCGCTCGAGAAGTCGTAGTCGTTGATATGCCAGTTATCGAGCTTCACATTGCTGTGCATGCAAGTATCCTGTTCTATTCCTCCTTTACTACTGCTTCCCACCGAGTCTGTGGATGAATCGCTCGAGCTATCTTTCGAAAGACAAGCATGACACTTTGCCAGACCTTGCGGGCTCCTTTCAAGGGAGACGAGCATGATCAGTATCCTTTGTACGCTCTGTTGACGAGACTATACATACTCTACGGCGCACTTGCTGCAGACAACCCCTTTGCAGCCTCCCTGTTGTGAGCATGTTCTCACGCAGACTGCACACGCGCTGGCTTTACAGAGTATACATCTCTTGAACTTGCTCGCAGCCAGTGTAGACGTCGGACTACGCTGACAGGCTGCGCACTTGATGATTTCGCTTGCCGGTTGAGCATACCCGCCTATCGCGAGTCCGGCACCAGCCAGCGCCAGAGATGAGGTATAGTGACCAGCGCCAGATCTATGAGAAGCTGGAAAGCTCTGCGACTGCATGAAGCCAGTAGGGGACCTCGAGAGCGGATGCGACGACACAAAACGCGCTCGTTTGAACGGCGAAACAGGCGACGGCGACGGGCTGGCCAGCTGGTCGTTTCTCCCGCGTTTCTTGCCTGAAACAGGAGCATTACTGCTGCCAGAACTGCTGCAAGAAGCTGCAGTGAAACCACTGAAATCCATCCTTCCTGGATTTCTGATGTTTTGCGGGCAAGAAGACAGAGGAAGTACCGTGAGCTTCAGCTTTAGACTGATTCGAATGGGGATTACAAGACTTGATGTACATGGCCTTTACACATCCAGATAGCACTCCATTACTATGCCTTCAATAACAGATACGGCCACTCTGCACGCGCGAAAGCACGCCAATAAAGGCGGTAGAACGCTCAACGAACGAAACGGCGACAGCGAGCTCGAACAAGTAGCAAGAGATCTCATCGTTCCTGCATGTACGCCTTGTCCAGCGCCGGGTCTACGCTAGCAGACTGGATGGTCCAAGTCTTGACGCGGGTTTTTTTGACCAGTCCTCGAAGCCTTGCAAGATAGAAAGTCGCACACTATAGCACGGTTGCGAGTCGAAAATCCAGCCATTGCTAGAGTATTGAGTGCGTCCTCCCTAAGCCTTGCGAAGCTCTGTAGACTGACTCCCATTTTCCCTAAACTCATCTTCCCCTCTCACGCCTGCTGCTTTGAATGGTCGCCGAACAATCTTTCTACACGCTGTCTCTACGAATGCCTTCACCTCCCAACCTCGGCTCGCTAAGAACAATGTCAGCCGGCATTGAAAGACCGAGATATCCAAGTCTTACTGCAAGCCGACCCACGTATAATATCACAGACGGATCCTGGTGGTAAGCGATGGGTAGCACTGGACCCAAGAAGGGCGGATGAAGCAGTCGCCGAAACAAGCACAAGCGCTGCCATACCTACGTCGAAATCGCGACCCTCAGTCTCAGTCGCAGGCAGCTCTAAGCCTACACCACCTAGTAGAAGGACATCCCAGATACCAGCGAAGCAAAAGGGAAAGGAAAAGGAAAAGGATGATCTCTTTTCTGGCACAGATTCGGATGATGGCGATGAAGCTGTAGTCATTGCAGCTCAGCTAGCTCCGGCGACCAAAGGCAAGCGACATTCAATTGCCCATCCTCCAGTCGCATCGACGTCAAAAGAGGCAGCTTCCACAAACAAGGAGATCTGGTCGGCCGTCTCAGTCAAAGATAGAGAATCGGCAAATCCGAAGAAGCGGCATTCTATGCCTGGTACAAAGAGTAGATTACCTACTCGGGCAGAAATGGAAGCGAGAGAGTCGGCCAGTCAGCAAAGGACCAGAATGATTGATCTTACGTTAAACTCGGATGAAGAGCAGGAAAGGGTAGAGCCGCGAGAGAGTAGCCAAGCAAGCGCCGAAGTACAAGAGGAAGGGACCGCTGAGGTAGGAGACGAGTTGGAAGAAGATCCAGACTTTGCGCTGCCACCCCCATTGCCGACAAAAAAGATGCCAGATGAAATTTCACAAGCCCGGGACGTCTTGCAGAAGGCTGCACCTGAGCAGACATCGGGCGATCAAGATGTAGTGATGAACGATATGCAAGAAGTTGAGGATCGCAACACGAAAGCAAAACATGCTCCTGTTCCCAATGCTGCGTCGAGCAGCGACAATGAAGCAGAAGCTGAGGCTCTGGCGGAGCACCAGCGCTCAAGACGTCGCTCAGTCCGGTCGACACGATCATCCATCAGCTCCGTCAGGCGTAGCAAAGGCGTGCCCTCCGAAAGAATGGAAGTGGACGATAGCGGTGCAGAGGACGGCGAACCCAACCTGACAAGCAGTCAGATGAAGCGCAAAGCGAAGGACAAGAGTCTTCCACCTCCCCTCCTCGGCCCATATCAAGCTGCAAGACAAGGCACCGTACCTCCCGTAGGAAAGAAGCTTGCAGAGAGCAGGGACTCCAGTGCGCAAATCGACGATTCGGCTGCCGAAGAGATCGAAGGAGCAATGACGGCTCAAGCGCAATCGCAAGCTGCGCCTACGATGCGGCGCACTGCTTCTGATCCGACAAAGCCTTCGAGCATGAGAAGAGCAGGACACGTACTAAAGTCTTCAAGACCGCGGAAACTGGGACCTAACGGCGAAATCTTGGATGATGAGGATTCCGACGAGGATGCTGTATATGTAACGAGTGTCGCGGCCGGTTCAGTTCCAACGAAACCCCGTAAATCAATGCAGGAGAGAGAAGCGGAGAAGGCTGAAAGAGAGGCTCGCAGGAAGGCTAAAGAGAAGCGCAAAGAGAAGAAGAGGGGCAGGCGGGCCATTCCTTCCTTCAAGAAGAAGCTGACAGAGGAAGCCATTGAGCTGGAGGAAGCTTACAGAACTAGGACAGAGCAGATAAAAGCTGCCTTCGGGCTGCAGCCAAACGATAAACTCGATGATGATCTTCTGGGAGTCTCATGGAAGATCTTCGAGTCCTTTGAGCCAACGCGTAAGGAAATTGGTAAAACCGGCGAACGAAGCGATCTTCATACCGTGAAATTCTGGCCGTATCATCTACCTTTTCCTGGAAGAAGGAAGAACGAGGCTATCGTAGCCGTGGCGGGATGGTGTGAAGTCCGTGTCTTCCTGCTATCCAAAGAAAGGGGAGTAAGCGAGCTCTGGAACGCTATCGACGAGTCCTTCAGCTGGGAACGAGAGGACGAAGTGGAGAACTTCCTGGCTATGGCATGGACGTACGAAGTCAGAGATAAGGAAACCTCCATCTCGCCCTACTGGCAGAAGTGGCCATTATTATGCCTTGCTGGAAACGGCAGAGAGATCAAGATCCTCGACGGGTATAGCGGTACCACTGTCAAGATCATACAAGGACATGGCGGAGTGAGTCTTCTATGCGTGTATCGACTAGGCAAATAGCTGATGTTACTGATACTTCCTAGCCTATCATGTCCTTAGCCGTACATCCGCAACTCCCTCACATCATCGCGACTGGTTCCGCCGACGAATCCATTTCGCTATGGGATATCAGCGTGCCTGTTTCGAAGCCAGATACGATCGTAGGCAAATTCAGGGATGCCCATCATGAAGGCAAGCGGTGGAAGGGTTATGCAGACTATGAGCGCCTGGCGATCTTCGGTGGATTCGGAGGCCATGTCGAAGCTGTTCTATCGATTGTGAGCGCAGCCTAAGCTTGTGCATGATCGGTTTCTTACGTGTGTTGCGTAAACAGGCCTTTCATCCCTGTTTACCACTGTTGGCCTCCGGCGGCGTAGACTGCAAGCTTCGCGTATGGCGGCTGCCCGATACACTGCCTCAGCACCCAACATCCTCTAATATGCGGCCCATCCCCATCGCGCCTCCTATCTCCTCCGTTCGACCGCCGTCCTTTTCCCAGCCTATATACACCAACACTGCTCTGCATTCACATCATATCGATCACGTGTCATGGTTAGGCAGCTCCGGCCATCTAGTCACTCGATCTATGTGCTGGGATTCGCCTGGCAGGCGGGTAGTCCGTGTCTTCAGGCCCGACTTCTTCGATACGCTCGAGGTCAACAAGATCCCGAATGTCGTTGGCGCACCTGTTACTGTTTCAAGCGACGTCACACTCTTCGCTAGATGGACAGTGGCAGCCTGTTCCGATAACGTTGCAGACGGTATTATCTGCTCAGCCAACGAGCTTACCTACGATATCGATCGAAGATCGCTGTCATCCCAGCGCAAAATCTATATACCGACTACAGAACCAGCTATCCACGTATACGACATCGATCTCGATAAGCCGCAAGGCGATGTCGATGAACAAAGGCGACGTTATCCGATAAGGCCAGGCGACGAAATTCTTGATGAGCAACACCCAGTGCGTGATGCTCAGCTGAGAGCGATGGACGTGCATCTAGGTGGCAGTGGATGGATCGTAGCTGTCGGCGAGCAGGAGAAGCTATGCGTGTGGGTCAGGAAGGAGCCGCTGGACATCGATCGTCTACTTCAACGACATCGTACTGGAGCAGCACAAAGAGCTTCACCAGCAGCAAGGCGAGCACCCAATGTTGGTCCAGGAGAGTCACAGCCCGATGCCAATGCGGATGAAGAAGTGGATACCAACGCGAATGAGGAAATTGGGCCCGTAGCCGACCATGGCGGGAAAGAGGCCTACAACAACGTTGAGGGAGACGGGGTTCCGGACGAACAGCAGATGGTTGTAGAAGGACAGGCGACAGACTATGGGCATGACCAAGGGACCAGGAGCCCCTCCGTTGAATATGTGTAGAGTAGCTCTCCCCCCTCGCGCACCAATTATAAAGATCGAACGGCCCAGCCGGCGTCACTATTTTGCTACAAGCGCTGACAAAACATCTTTGTCGTTGTTGTCATGCTCAGGCTCGGAGCAGGGATAGATTCAACCGAAGCCACGTCCAGGTGAGATGTGAATATATATCGATGCTGAAGAAGCAACCATCTTAGTAAGAAGGCTGCGCGTCGATAAACTTCTGCGTCGAATATGATATGATCTCGATTAATCCCATGCTGGACGCCTCTACTTCTACTGTAATTGGTTATCGTCTCGACGAAAGCGGCAGCTATTTCGGATCACTGTATGCTCGAAGAAGTGATAAGGAAACAGTCGTAGCGAGCGAGAGGGGAGGCGAAAATGAAATTCAGCCTTCACTGTCGTTTAGCTTTCGTGAGCATGACAAGGGATGTTTGCTGAAGTAGATTACAACGTATCTGTGGATAGATACAATAAGTCTCCTATGAGCAGAGCATAGTGTGTGTTGATAGCGACAAAATGCACGGACAGCTGAATAAGCAGGGAGAGCAGGGAGAGGCGAGGAAAGCCTAATAAGTGGCATGAAGCTGACATGTATTGCGGTTGACGAGCATGGAGCCGCTGATTTAGCTAGAGAATTGGACCAAGTAATTTTGGGTCAGCGTTCATTGATCATACGGGAATTTGGCACATTAGACGAACAAACAGCAGTCCACCAAGGCGTCTTCGGCGCACTGTGTAAATGTGAGGTATGTCAGAGATGTGATATGGGGTGTCAAGTCTTGGTAGAACACACGCAGCACAAGCAGGCACCTGTTGACGAAAATCGAATTAGTCTTGGGATGGGATGTGATGTGTTTGAAGGAAGAGACATTCTGCTTACCAGCAAGACATGCACAGCATCCAGTTCCAGCGCCCATTCCTCCCTTCTTAGGTGGTTGTTGCTGCTGTGTTACCGAAATAGATGATCCGTTTCAGACTTTTTTGGTCCGCACATACTTGATATTGGAATCTGACGTACGATATACACTGGCTGCTGGCCTTGCTGCATCATGGGCTGCTGTTGTTGATAGCCGTATTCTGCGGACGCTGGAATTCAGTGCTCCTTCTCTGGCCAGGGAAAGGTTTGCAAGCTTACGAGGTTGGCCATCTAGACAATCAGAATACGATAGAGTGTTGTACCATGTCAGCTCATTTTTCCCCTCTCTTTCCAAGTCATGATCCCAACTGACAGGCCTGCTGCGGCTGTTGTGGGTAGTATTGCCCTTGGCCTTGAGGAGGACCTGAATCGCACGCGAAAGACAAGAATCAGTACTGTATCCTGTATAGAGCCTTCGCAGAGCTCCAAGGAGAGGGAAAGAGACGTCGAGGACGACCCAGCACAGCCCGGCGCGCCTCGTCCATCCACTCTCAAGCGTAGACTCACCGTATTGACCTCCAGGAGGACCACCTTGAGGGGGATCTGTATCATATACATATACCGTATATTGAGCCTGACTTTCCCGCTGCTGGATGAGGTTGATTCCGCCCACAGTATCCTCCCTGCTGTTGGCCGTAGCCTTTATTCTGCTGGCCTTCTTGGTAGTAACCTTGCGCTGCCATCGTAGTCTTCTAGTGATTTGGAAGATCAGGCTTGAAGGAGGGGCGATGTCAGAAGAAAGCGAAGAGATCTGACGGATCAAAGACAAGCCAGCCTAACAGCCAGAGTCAAAAGTGGCAAGACTTTGCGACAGTCAAGTGCGTAACAGCATACACAGCTTCTGTATACTGCATACATCGAGAACCATCTATCTGGGAACACATATACTCGAGAAAGCGCGGATAATCAAAGGCTTACCGCCAGCTCTAGCAGAAAGAAATGTCGGGTATACTCTGTCGATTGAGCCTAGTCCATCTTGCCCAACCCACTGGGTTTCGCCTTCTGCGCGCCCAATCTGCCCTTCGTGACGGGTTTCCTACTCTCATTACCCAAGTTCATAGCGCCCAACCCAGCTTCCGCACCCGACATTGCAGGTGTGCCTCTTCCGTACCCTGCAGAACCACCCGTTCCTCCTAACTGCGAGTCGAAAAAATCGTCATTTCCTCCGTCGTCAAGTAGCGCTCTTCCAGCTTCCTGACTCTCCAAGCTCGTCTGTCCATTCAAGTTTGAATATCCAGGAGGACTCCTTGCAGAGTGCGAAGCAGTCGCTGCGAAGCGATCTACGTAGCCTGCCCCTAGATCTCCGACATTGTACCCTTGTTGTCGCGCAAGCCCTGATCCAGCTCTTAGTCCATCACCCAGTAGTTCCCCACCTTTCGCAGCACCACTCGCTGCCAGCTGTGCTGCATTCGACACGTATCCATACAGATTTCCCGTCAAATTTGGATCTTGAGCTTTGTGCAGCCCAGGCTGAATGACTGATTCGTTGATCGTCTTTGAAGCCGCCGAGACTGTATTGCTGAAGAATCCCCAGCCTTTCGATAATGCTTTGAGGGGATCGTTCTGGATATCATTGATGCTGGGTAGGGCTCTTGACGAAAGTGAATTACTGGGATTGGACGAGGAATCGAAAGAAGCGGAAGAGGGAGATGGAGAAGAACCAAAACCTGCATATTTCCCACCTTGTGAAGGAGGTAGATGGTCTGGTCTACTTGCATTTGATGCGCCCAGGCCCGCAAAGAAGTCCTCGTTTGCACTCTTTTGCGAATAAGGGTTGGACGCGCCGCCCAGGTTCGAAGCGATGCCTGTGGGTGTGCCGGAGCGTGAAGTGGTGGATGGAGGTAGGACGCCTGGCGAACTTCGCCCAGACGTAGTGTTGCGAGGTTTGCGCAATGAGGAGGTGCTTTCGCTAGGAGGTGGGGCGGCAGAAGGTACGAAAGGCCTTCCTTCGACTTCACAGAGGAGCTATACGAACGACAACTGGTCAGTAATCAAAATTGGAACTGCCAATACGCGCGAGGCGAGACTATTCTACCTTTTCCCGGTATTGCGACGCGAAATGCGTATTGTATTTCTCAGTGATGCTCATAGCTTGCGAGAATTCAGGAGAAGCTTTGAAGAACTCGAGTGCTTTGGCTGGCGTGCCGATAACGATATCAGTATACAGGGTCTAATGCGGTAATTGGGCAAGGCAACCTACTGTTTCCGCCTGTCTGCATCTTGATGATCTGTTCTGGTGACCACTGTATACACACTACACATCAGTATGCGGCCTTCCGAACGCGTTTGCAGCCGTAAATACCTTGTCCATGGTCAAGCTCCTGCGATGGAGTTGGGCATATTGATAAGACTTGGAATGCGTATAGTGTAGGCCAAGCTACTCACCTCACGAAGCTAACAGAAGGACGAGGGATGATACGCTCAGTCAATTGATGGGCGCGTGCCTTGGCATGATAGGCAAGAGCCTGGCTTACCTGATATGCACGCCCAAGCTCCTATGTTCGCCAGAGCAGTTCAAGCATACGAAGATGCCATGGCTGCGAACGCCAACACGTATCAGACCTAGTTTGCGAACGATACGACTGACGGGTTTCTCACTTTACTGAGGCCCACTGCAGCCGTCAAGACGCGCCATTGAGCATTCATTCAGCAGAATGAAGTGTACGAGAGAGGTATGCGACGCCCACCTGAGGCATAGGCGCGCCGCAGTCGATGCATTTGTTGTTTCCTGGCTGTTTCATGAGCTGGGAAAAGGGCAGGAACACAGGATGGTAGGCATAAGGATCATTGTGGTGACTTGAGGGTCATATGTGATAGATAATGCGCACATCGAGCAGCACCGTCTTGTCGTATTCCGCCATCTTTACGGGAGAGTCAGCAGCTTCAGCGTTTGTTTCAGTGTGCAGGAGGACAAGCAGCAGATTCAAGATAGGCCTTTGTCTTCATGATAAACACCTTGTACAACATGCATTAACAAAGCTGTACACAGAGCATAACCCTTGTCCTTTAAGGCCTTGAAGCAACCATCTTGAATCGCTTTCAGCTCTCTTTTGGTTATGGCGACTGCGACTGCTCCTCCCAAACGACGCTTTATAGGGCGCACAGCAGACAGCAATGCCAGCAGTAATGCCTCTACGCCGTCCTCCATCAACTCTGTCCCGCCGGAAATCCTCAAAGATGCCTTCCTGAACGCAGCTATCGACGCTTTGCTGCCTAAGAACTATGGCTTCGAAGTGCATAAATCCATATGGCAGATCAGAAAGTACAAGATACAGCGTGTCGCACTCCAGGTGAGCCCATACCACATCTCCCAGGATTCATCGTGGTGGATTTGCGCTGAAATTTCTGCAACCTAGACGCCTGAGGGCCTGTCCATGTATGCGTGTGCGCTCGTAGATCTTGTAGAACGGTTCACAGACGCAGAGTGAGCAATTCATTACCTCGTATAGTAAGCTGTACAGCCCAGCTAACGTGATTCGCAGAGCCGTCATTCTGGCCGATGTTACATACGGAGCATGCTGCGTTGACGACTATACCGCAAAAGCACTAGGATGCGACATGCTAATCCACTATGGTCATTCCTGTCTCAGTAAGCCCACCCTTTCCTTCCCTCTTCTTGCTTTCCTTCCTTCCCCTTAAAACGATGAGTACAAACATATGGTTCGATTAACCGAAGATGCAATTAGTCTTCGTCTAATGGCGATACACGTGTTCTACATCCCAAAGAGATGTGTCTTCTGATTTCGCACCCTTTCCTTCCTCTTCTCCATTTCCTGCGAAAAAGCCTCTCAGAGTCAGAAACTGATCAGCTTTCGTTCTGCTATGAACAGTTCCTATCGACACCACGACTATTCGCTGCCTCTACGTCTTCGTAGAGATCGGCGTCGACACTCTGCATCTCAGAGATACGGTCCGCCTAAATTTCCCAGCTTGCCTCCCTTCCACTTCAGCTGTGCCACGAGGCTCATTGTCAATTTGCAAAGCAGACGGCGCACCCTCTCTAGCTATCGAAGCGGATGATGTGTCGCCTGCAGCAGGCGAGTCCGAAGCCAAGGAGGAAGAAGTTCAGATATGCCATCTTGCTGTAGTTGGCACAGTACAGTTCTTGGCAGCTGTGCATGGCTTGAAGAAGGATCTCGAGTCACTAAGCGAAAACGACAAACTCTCTATGCCTCTTGCTCTTCCCGCACCCGATTCGTCATCTTCAGCCACTACTCCTCCATCTCCTCCCAAGAAAGTCCGCTATCGCATCACCATACCTCAAGTGAAGCCTCTATCACCAGGCGAGATCTTAGGCTGTACGGCACCCCGCCTGCCCCTCGATCAAGGCATCCAAGGTCTTCTATACATCGGAGATGGGCGTTTCCATCTTGAAAGCATCATGATTGCGAATCCGTGGTTGGAGAATAGGACGTATCGATACGATCCGTATGAAAAGAAGATGACGAAGGAGGGGTATGATCATTCTGCTATGCGGGCACTAAGGAAGGAAAGCGTGCAGAAAGCTGAGAAGCACATCCCGAGGAAGACACTACAACAGGACAGCATAGGTGAGACCAAAGAAGAGACAAGCAATAATTGGGCTGTCATATTAGGCACGCTAGGCAGACAAGGATCTTTGTCCGTCTTATCGAGCATCACATCTCACCTCCCTCTGCTATCCACAATCCCAATACTCCTCTCTGAACTCTCGCCCGTCAAGCTCTCCATTCTTCAGAACGTTCAAGTCTTCGTACAGACTTCGTGTCCCCGGTTATCTATAGACTGGGGTTACGCATTCTCCAAACCTCTCCTAAATCCTTATGAAGCGAACGTAGCGTTGGGTAAAGCGAAAGCCGATTGGATGGTTTCGTCTTCTTCCGCTTCACCGTCTGCTGCGCAAGGGAAAGAGGCGGAGAAAAAGGATCTGAGTGACTATCCGATGGACTTCTATGCGGATGAAAGTGGTGGGAAATGGACGCCGCGGTATCATGTAGGCGTCAAAGAGAGGGAGAGGAAAGAGAGAATGGCCCAGCGCGCAAAAGAGCGGGAAGAGAAGGCTAGATTGGCGAATCTACACCCACAAGCAGCGCAAGCAGTCATTGCATCTGCATAAGGCGACCTTTCGTGCTCTTGTCTATCTTCTCCAGGACCTGAAGCCTGTAAGTTGCTCAGTCCCGATTTCCGCCCCAGCACCCGCTCCTTCACTCTTTCAATGATGATAAAATCATATCGAAGCGAACAACTTCGGGATCGGTCTCCTTTTATATAAAGGTCTCCGCAATGACAGTTTACATCACGTTTACCTATTAGCCTGATTTCTACAAACTTCTTCCTTCTCTTCATTATACTCCATTCACTCAGTTGGACTGGCTGCTGACTCTGCTTATTCGCTTTGTCGATCAGGTCTCATCGGATTTTGGATTGTCAACAATATTCGCAGCGCTTAACCTGGAGAATGATTTGATAGGTGAGCAGATTCATTTGTCCTCCTCCATATCACCCTTGCCTACCCTTCTCCTTCACACCCTCTCATCCGATGAAGTATGAGAATTCTGCAAATCGGATAAAAATCGTCCATCATTCTTCACAGAAGATGGTCGAAATAAGCATGATCGATTAATTCTTTCAAAACACATTACAGATCTTTCTGACCTCTCCCGTCATATAATCCCGCCACGCGCCTTTTTCATTCGCTTTTCGAGACGAGTGACGCTGACTGTCTGGGTATTTCAGATGGTTTTCAGGTCTTTTGTTAACGAGTGTAGCATATTCATCCAATCCATACTATTCTCATGCAATCAGACGGATGCTTGCCGCGTCTGCGAGTACAAGCTTACGACCCGAGCCGAACACAAATACTCAATCTGCACCTATCCGAAGCACGGCAGCGTTTAAAACTGCTGGCATCTAGGAGCTCAGCCATCGATGCCCTTACTTTGACATACGCCCTTGACACGCTGTGCAGCTTCTCCGATTCGGCCTTTGCTCAAGCGCGAGATCCGAAAGTTGAGATGAGAAGTCCTCTGCCAAGTCTGCTCCCTTGAGCAAGAGTTCCGAGACAGAAAGGTACGCTATGCAGTACGTACCTCTTACTGCGAGGATACAAAACGCAGGCTCTGTCCACACTGGCTGCTTCCTCTTCCTCTTCCATACACAAAACGCATTTAAGTGACCAAGCACTACACCACGCGACATCCCTCACAGATCCAATAGTCCCTGCCTACACCGAATCCCAATCCTCATTCTCAGCATGCTATCCTCACGAACACTTCTCGTATTTGGTGCTGTAGCTGGTCTGCAAGCCCTCTTGGCCAGTGCTGCCTTTCCTCACGTTCGTCGAGCGGACGCAGCATGCAATGCCGGAGAATCTCTAGGTGCTGTCGATCCTCACTGGGACGACAAGCTCAACCGCTGTGTCTTCTGGGATTGTAAACCCGACTACGTCATGGTGGACAACTGGAGCGTTCCATTCACAGACGACAAACGAAGGCAGATCACAGCTGACAAATCGACAATGGAATTGATCCGATGTACCAAAGGCACAAAGGACGATTGTGGTGCTACGCACTACGTATGCACAGATCCGGATCCTGCTCATCTCTCGTATTGCGCCCGTAAGTATATTCTATCGCCGCCGCGCTTGCACCCACACCTTCAGGAGCACTTTGCTGACTTCCCCACCCGCTTTGCAGGCGACATCAGCACCAAGACTCTGGAGAAACCCAATCAAGGAGCCCTTATCTGTGTACAATGTGGCTCAGGTCTCGGCGATGCTTCCGCTCCGCAGAATACCAGAATGTGCGCCTAGAGGCTGCACTTTGGCGTCGAAGCGTTGCGAGCGGAGTCAATGCCAGCCGCCCAGAAGAGATGGGTTTTCCAGTGTCCGAGTATATATCCACGTCCTGTCTGCCTATGCAAAGCTGCCTGAACGCTCTAAAGGCTTGACTTTTATTGGACAATTAGCGGATGCCATCCATGTTGACATCCCGACGATCAGAGGCACGTTGACACCTTCACACCTCATCACACCTCAAAACCCGCTTACCGCCCAACCCCCTTTCATCAGACCTCCCTGGCACAAATCCGTAGGTGGAAGGATGATGGGAATTTTGCTGTCAAGTCTCCCACTCTTCTGCAAGGTCTCCGAGCCAGAAAGGTAGAGCAGGACAACCTTTGAGGCTGCAGCGGACCTAAAAGCCAGCCTGATCGGATCTGCTGTCTATTCCTTCTGCTTCAGACCTAAATCAAGTGAACAAGCCGAGTGCATACACACACCCATACATACACACATTCATTCCCCGTATCTGCACCCCATCAGATCATGCTCGCTTCACGAACAATCCTCCTAGTCGGTGCTGTAGCTGGTCTACAGGCCCTCTTCGTCTCTGCTGCCTTCCCTCATGTTCGACGAGCCGACGCTGGAGTAGCTTGCAACGCATGCAACGCGGACGAATCAATTGGGGCAGTCAATCCTCAATGGGACCCCAAGCTGAATCGATGCGTCTTCTTTGACTGCCAGAAAGACTATGTCATGGTCGACGGTTACGGCGTGCCCTTCGAAGACGACAAGCGGGCGAAAATTACAAGCGACAAAGTGACGAAGGAGCTCATTCGATGCACCAAAGCTACAAAGGAAGACTGCGGTTACAGCCATTATAAATGCACGGATCCAGATCCTTCTCATCTGTCGTACTGCGCTCGTGAGTCAAAGCTGTCTGCTCGTCCTTCCATGGTCGGCTGTACTGCGAAAGAATAAACTGACGTGTCTGTCGTCACCAGGAAACAACGGCCAAAAGAGTCTGGACGATCCAGTCTCGGGAGCCCTCATCTGCATCCCATGCCCCAAAGGTCTGGCTGAACCCTCTTCTCCGCAAAACACGATGCAGTGCGCATAGAAGATTATGCATCGTATAGAGGCGGGCGACGTTTCTGGGGTTGATCAGCGGAAGTTCTCAGCGTTTGGTCGAAGTCGAAGATCGGGAAGGCGCTTGATCACGTTGCAATGTTGTTGCTTTAGAAGGGCAGGCAGCTGCACTGTCGGCATTTGTGCGCGCTACGAAGACGAATCCTACCGTTTCTTCTTAACTCGCTTCTGGACTGGAGGGGCCGAAGCGACAATGTAGAGAGTCTCGTTATTATACATCATGGCTTTGGTATGTCACACACCCTTGAGGTTGTTATAACGTCGTTCTGTTTGGGAGATATTGGAGATGGGCAGTCCAGCCTCGTGGACGGATTCACAGAGTATAGGACTTGATGAGCTTGTGGACTACAATTAGCTGCTCGAATGATCCTGCTTTAGCAAGGAGTGTTGGAGTTAGGGACTCTGGCCAGATTCTGTTTATGTTGCCCTTCTCCAGCTGCAGCGAGTAGTGATACACTGGTGATACACATTCTCCGACTCCTATTCCATCGCTTAACGGGTATCTGCTGCCGTTCAACCCAGAAAGAACTCCACAAAAAAGTGTCTAGACTGAGAGGATTTCGATGCTTGCTACCGAGTTTCCTCTGATGACCTGTACGTGATGGATCAGTACACCGTAACAGCATCGTAGCATATCTCAAACACACCACTGGTCCTCCCTGGATGCGCTCTTCCCTCCCTGGAACGCTCTCGTCTTTTGCGTCGTCGAGCACCAAATTCAGGAAGATGTCGAATCCGCGCAGCACTCCCGTCACTTTGCGTGCTCCTTGGACGTTGATGAGCAGTCGTTTGTCCATGAATTTCTTCACTGTTTTGCCATTGCATCCCAAAAGTCAGCCTTTTCGAGCCGTTCTTTTCGCGCTGCGCTCGAGTCTGTAGATAGCGCACATTCTGGGTTTGCTGGTTTCGCCATGATGTACGGCTATGCGATGTAGACGAGATGAATTGTCTGTTTGATCTTGTGTGTCGGCGGGAAGCTGAACAACGCTTGTCTTCGCACAACCTTCTGCCTAGACTTGATGATTCTGGCTTGCGCCGCATATTCCATACAGCACTACGTTTACGCATACAAGCCTATGATATGCACCCCCCTTTTAGAGGAGTGGTCTCTACGTACTCGAAACACAAGTATCATCGGGCCCGCCTAGAAGTCTCAACTGGCTTGACAAACGGCTGCAAGCTGTCGCAGCCCAATCCTGACGAATTCTATATCACTCCCCCATTCCTCTCGAACCGAGTTGTGCTCCTCCTTGTATCCTTGGCTCAAGCAGCTTGACAGCCAGATGAACCGCTGACAACTCGTAGTCCATGGGCGTTAATAGCAAGGGATGTGGGTTCCCTACATGGTCAGTTGCATGCTGCCGGGTATCCGCGGGCACCTACAAAGGGCGACAATAACGAGAGAAAGGTCATCTGGACGGAAACTGACCGTAACCTCAATCGGGATAGCGGCCTCCCACCAGGCATAAAAACGCTACGCATTCAAAGCTTGACTTCTACCTCACACTTCTACAGCTACACTCCTTTCCCTCAGAGGCCTCGATCTGGTATCGACGCTCCACACATCAAGTCATCCTTTACGACCGTAGCGCAGACAACAATAAGAAAGCGCAATGAACCAGTAAGCAGAGCGAAACACGTCTACAGCAGCCTTTACGCGCCCTGACTCATACCGCTCCGTCAAGATCCTCAGACATTGAAAGAAAGTTCAATGACATCGTCCAAAGTGGAGATCTATCTACGACGATGGTACTTGGCTACTATCAGTAGGCACATGCTAATTTCAAGGTTGATACCTTCTGACCATGTCTTCCATATCATTACAGGTGCATGACATGTATGTTTGCAAAGCCACCAAGTGATGCCAACAAACGACCCACCATCGAGCATGTCGAGCAAAAACACTCAGGCAAAGGCACAGTAGTCACTCCGGGCAAGCCCAAAGCAGGCAGCAGTACTCTGCCCAATCTAGAAGCGAGCAGCTTTCCCCGCGGTCGCGTCTCCAACAGAGGCGGGTAGGTGCATTCCTCGGCTGTGCGTCTTGGGGAATGCTCATTTGCCAGACTAGATTGGGCAACTCCGAAGCATTCTGGCTCGATGCAGAAAAACTGTGCAGAGATGGCTATTTAAAAGATGACAGCAACTTCTGGCGGTCAGTGTGGACTATATTCTATCATGATATGAGGACATCGCTGAACGCTGCATGGCTTGTAGCTGCGCGCAAGCGGGGTGTCGGCAACTAAGCTGTCAGGCACCCGAAAAGCAGGGTGTTGTGATTAAGCATGCTTGGGAGCACTTCCGCACCCAGAGGCCGAGCGGGGTTCTACAAGCGTTTCGTGGACGCACCAAGAACAAAGCCAGCCGCATGCCGCGGAACTTGAAGGAATTCGCTCGCAGATATTCACTTATAGCGGACCCGAAGATTGACGATAGCTCCGAGCATATCTCCAATAGAATAGGGTAAGCATATCTTGCCCGAGCATGGGTGAGCGAACACTAATAAGGAACGGAAGTTATCCCGACAATTGGTGGATCAACGCCAAAAAGCTGTGTAAAGACGGTTATTTGGCAGACGACACCCTATTTTGGAGGTCAGTCTAGTCCACATTCGATTCAAGTCGGTGATGGAATTAAGCTTCTTGTGCTCCGCAGATGCGCGCAAGCGGGATGTCGGCACTTCGAATGTCAGGCATTCGACAAGCAGGATGTGGTGATCCAGCATGCTTGGGAGCACTATCAAGCCCGAGGAAAGAATTGCACTCTTATATCTTTCAAAATCAAATATACCCTCCCAGGTAGAAATGGGTCGAGTACGAATATCGTCTCTCCGCAGTCTGGGAACAGGTCTCGACAGGCATTTATCGCTTCTGCGATGTCAAAAGAAAATGCACACTCGGGTACCGCATCTCCAACCGCAGGCAATCCGACTAGACCACCCATGTCCCGATCTGGAACTGGCTCATCGAGACGCAGCAATGTCGCAAGCAGGCAATTAGCAACAATCCCCGCGTTTGACCCCGTCTCAGACCGCACACTTCATTACATTAACAATGTCAGTACTTTCGTCAAAGTTGACGGAGGCCGTGCTGTCTACCGACCTTCAAATGCGCCGGAGGTGCCAGTCAAAAATCTCAGCTTCGCAGGCTTGATAGCGGCGTCCGAAGAGTCAGGGAAGTATGCATTGATGGAGGACGGCCAGGTGCTCAGAAACCCGAATTGCGGCTGTTGGAACTAGACGCTGTTGCCTTCTGATGCACGTCCGGTACACTCACACCGTCTTATGTCTTGACGTTGTACCTCGTAATCACGGTCTGCCGCTGTCACCATGCATGCATAACTTTCAAGATCCTGATGGTTCCCACCTGCATCGACAGGTGCGCTTTTCAAAAGCTCGGCATTTTATTGACGACTACTTTGCCTGAATGAGTCTCATGCTGCACAAATGATCACAAGCTGGGTCAACGCCGTAGCCAAAACAGCGGGAGTGGAGAACCGGATCTAGCTGGCTTCGCATTTGGCTGCAGAATATCGCATCGCATTCGCAAAAGAACGGCTTTGATAGCACACTCTCTAATAACTACCTATCTCTCTCGTCATCTTCTCCGTTTTTGCAGGCTCGACGTTGGACAGGCGGTTCCGAAGCAGCTCCAACAGGCGTGTCGCGATCTCATCGCATAGCTAGCCATTCCAAAAGAACGATTCAGAGTCGATTAACGTATCTTCTGACGACATGGAGAAGGCAGCGGAGGCAGCGTGGGCTGCCTGGGATCCTACACAGGCGAAGCCAGAGGAAGAACAGGCGCCAAATCTCCTCGAGGCAGCCAGGCTGAAGCAGTCAGCAGCTCGTTACAGACAAGGAGGAAGCAGTCATTCTGGCTCGCGTATTGGAAACCACCCCGGGTCGATAGCCTCGTCTTATCCGGCCAGAAATCCAGCTGGTTTGACAAGCATCACGCAAGACCAGACAAGGCATCCATCTACGTCAACAGCACTTGGAAGAAGCAGTGCTTCATATCCCACAACATCTGGAAAGGCAGAGCTTTCAGCCTCGGCCAAATCGCATGCTCGTCAAACTTCGACAAATGGTCAGACGCGTCTTGACTTTTCACCCACTTCTCCCTCTTGCAGACCAGCTCTAGAAGCGAGTATGGCAGATCACGGCTCACACGCGGGATGGGACCTGCCAATGGACAGCGCCAATCCAGTTTCAGGCTGGGACTCTGCATCCCCGATTCTGCAGCCGTCACCGCGTTCTGCCGGAAACACAGCAGCAGAGACATCGCCAAAAACTATCTCAATGAGCGTATTTAGGACGTTCACTCTCCCTCCCTGCTTCGTCAAGTCAGATGCATCTACGGCTGAGCTGTCAGGCCTCGTATGTCGTCTCGAAAACGCGCTTCGCTATGGAGATCGAGTCAATCTCAAGCTCAAAACACCCTCATCAGGTGAATGGTATATTATCATGGAGGGTCCCGCCCCTGATATTGAGCATATCGAGAAGGAGATCAAAGACTGGTTAGGACAGAACAGTCATGCGGGACAGAGCAAGCAGGAAAATGCAGCAGATATCCTTCAAACCATCCAAGGTGGTCCTTCTATCACATCTCCAACCAGTCCAAACGGCTCTTCCAACCTACAGCAAAGTCACCGTCTTCCACCCGTCTCTCCAACTATTTCAGCTCATCAAGCATCTCAGTCTGTTTTCAGCGTGAGCAGCCGTCCAACAACTTCCAACGAATGTGCTGTAGAAGTCACTCCGGTTGCCGAGCCAGATCTCATGCCTCCCCAGGCCAATGTGAAGGTCGCTCGTGCAGCAAAAGCTCTACCGGATCAGGTGTTCCCAACAGATAACGATACATCCTCACAACCACCCGATCCTCTTCATCGAGCTCAGCTGTCAGGAGACGTACGGGGCCGACTTCCAGCATCTCGATCACACCTCGGTCGAAATCCCCCATATGTGAGCATTGCGCTGGCACCTAAGCTAGTTGCTCACTTCACACCCCTTCTGAGAGACTTTGTCGGACTTTTTAGCCTGAAAGAGGCCTGGATTGAGAGGAATTATTTGCGTATGAAAAGCCATTCTACGGATGACGATGCACCAGTGGAGGTCGCAAGAAGAGTCTTGACCATTCTCGCACGATGTATTTTCCCCGACTATGCCACCGAGTGTCCGAACTTTCAGCTGCTGGAGGAAGATGAGGGCATTTGGAGTACGCTCCGGGGTCCATACATTCGACAGGCTATACCGAATTACGCTTCCCTCAACTTCGCTCAGCTCATCAAGAGTCGGATTGAAAAGGTAGTGAGAGAACCCGAATTTGAGCGGATTTCGACGATGGCGCGTACAAGCTCTAATTCCGAAGATTACCATGGTACCGAAAACAGGAACCTCCAACACAGTCTGACAGAGTCATCGTCCGTAACGAAAGCCGGTGCATACCACCCGATGCCACCGAAGCATGTGCTGAGCGTGATGGTCCCATGGGACATCATGACGCGCATCTCCCCTCAACCGCGCAACCCACAAGCTTTGGCTGAGCTTTTCACTATACTATCCGTAGAATCTGTCTCGTATGACAAAGAAGGACCGCACCTTCTTACATTCTCAGACACATCTGAAAATAAGATAGAATTCGTCAGGAAAGTTATGGCTGTACTTTTACGTATCACAGAGTGGTATGAGCATCCTATTGCCGCCAACATGAAGTTAGGTACTATAGAACGCAGTGTCAAAGATGGAATTATGGATCAGAAGGACTGTCTGAGGAAGGTACCTACGACAGTCCGCCTGGAAATGCTCGTCAGAAAAATGAAAGAGGCTTGTCAATTCGGCAGCTGGCAGGACGAGAAGCTGGAACTGTGCAAAGACGGTCAGCGCGGAGCACCGAGTGGGTTCAAAGACAGTGGCAGCTGGTCGTATACCTCCAAGTTGGAACCCGACAGTCATGAACCAGTCCAAGTAAGCTTAATTGTGCGTGTTTACAGTTCACGAAATACTGACTATCTTGCCGATCAGACATTGCTACAGGCGCCTAGACAAAATTCTATAATTGAGGATTTCAGTGGGGCTGAACCTATCCTCAAAATTCACGAAGATGTACAAAACGTTACGGACGAGCGGTTTCCGCCCAACGCGACAGGGCATGGAGCTGAGGTATCAGAACAGGGAGATGCAGAACATCATGTGCGCCCCCAATTCTTAAGGCTTAGAAACTTTGCGGCTGATCCGTCTGCTATGCTATCAGCAGTATCCTGCGTCACAAAAGCCCCCCTCTACTGTAGGCGAGCATGTGCAAACAGCGCTTAGCAACAGCCAAGAAGCGAAAGCACAGCAAATATCTCAGGAGATTCCAGAGGCCAAATACTCAATGAAGCGCTTCAAAGTTTCTAAAGTCGGGCTTGCTCCTATCATGGCCTTGCGCGACGAAGTTCCACTTGAAGAGGTCACGGACGAAGATAATCTCTTGATCTTGACTGACAGCGACCCTCGAAACGTTCAAGTAGCTTACGACAGTCTGCGGGTGCTCTCTCTCCTGCCTGGCAATGTGGTTAATGGCGAGGATTTCTCGCCTCTTCCCTCCCATCTGGCGCCGATCCTATCTCAATATACTCACAACAAGACCTGGGTAAAGCGCAACGTAGCTACGAAGATAGCTGTGATTGTTGCAGCGGTCTCTGCGGCTCGCACAGCGCAGCCAATACCTACTGAAGAACTCGCCATGAGGACCATTCCTTCGGAAGCAACGCCGATGTCTCACTCGCCAGACAAAGATATCTCGTTACCTGAGTCGGCTCTCGGAAATGATGCAGCCCCTGATATGTCTGGAATGGGGGCCCGTGCTCAATCCGAGTCTGATATCGTTCTCAATGAAAAGCAAGTCTGCAGGAAACTGCCCGATGGGAAAGCTAGCGGGAGCTTCGTTGATAACGTCATAATCGCAGCTCAGGACGATGCGTCTCAAAGCAAGGCAGTCGCTGCCGCTGAGCTGGTAAACCCTGAAGACCGCCTGGAAGCGACATCAGCGGTGTGTCCCTCGCAGGAGGAGCCTCTTGTCATCCCACACACTCTGGACGAGATCCACCATTACATAAGACTTTGCACTTCGCACAACTCTATCTTATGGCAGATTCCGAATGGACCTCACCGAGCAAGAATCTTCGGGTCGAAAGGGCGAAATCTGATGCTCATACAGAAGATCAGCGGTGCCATTGCAGTAGCTTGCACGCTGAGAAGATCTGGCGATGACGTCAAGGAGATCTTTATACTGGGCTCGGAAAACAGCACTCTAGCCGATCGGGAGACAAGAAACGTCGCTCTAGCCTTGAAGCTGTACAACGTCCTTTGCAGGTATCAAGGCGCAAGAGAGTATGATGTGACACCACATCACTATAGATCTCTCGGATTGCCGGACGAGTCTCGCCTGACAGACCAAGAATATACTCTCTGCCAAAAATACCGCGAAGAGGCGTTTCAAGGGAGCCGTGACGACTTCAATCGAAGGGATCGCTTGCTCAAGGAGCTTTTGGGTGAAGCCGCAATCATGTATAAGCAAAGTTTCCAGGAACAAGAATCCTCAGATACCTACACACACCCAATCCAGCGTGTGACTCTGAGGAGACTGAGCACAAGCGATGTAAAGTATCTTTCAGATGCTGGCTACCTCAATCACGAAGAGGAAGCAGACGAATGGCGAGATCTAGATGAGCTGTGGAATAGTGGCAGAGAGGTAGAGCGCCTCCGACTCAGAGGAAGCAACGAGAAGGCTCTCCTCCGAGTAGGAGATGCGATGCGTAGTATAGGAATGCAGGTCCCATATTCACTTACCGATGACATCGGTCCGTCCGCAAGTCTTGTAGGCGAGGACAGCAGTGTCGCTCCGGCAGAAGCCAAGCTTCAGAAGCCACTTCCAGAATGGACCTCACCGGAGAACGTACATGGGCTCGTAGAGACATGGACAACCGGTCTGCCAGCCACGTCACCGGCCTTCAAATCAGTTTTTCCTCCTGAAGACTTGCTCTACCGAAGAAGCTCGTCGCCTGCTGCCCCTATGCGAGAGGTTCCAAGATATGAGGCGGATCATATTGTATACAGGAAGAGCCCGGTGAGTCCGCCCGCCTTATCGGTCCGCTTGGTTCTTCGTTAATTTACTGAGATTCTGTGTCAGGGAGAGCATCCCAAGTTTCGCGTAGCCTTACCAGGTGATGCAAAATACCAGTCGCAGATTGTGGGTGACCATGGCGAACATCTTCAAGTACTCTCCACGAAGACGCGTACCCAATGCGAATTGGTGAAGGACTGGGATGCCAAAGGACTTGCTTCTCACTTGCTCTTCGTGTATGGCCAAATTGAAGATGCGGAAGCAGCTTTTAGGCAGATAGTCAATCAGGTCCATTCGCTTATACCAGGATGGAAATTCTCCCCAGACCGCGCTACCAATGCTATGACTCGACAGTGGATAGAAGAGGCTAGAACACCCAAGGGCGCGCCAGCTTACAAGTCCAGAGTAAACGGCAACTCGTGGATCGAGGAAGGCACGGGTCTACCAATCTACATCGTACACGTCCCAGAGGAAGCTCTGGGTGATGTCCGGCTATCGATGAAGTCTGGGGACTTCGCAAAGATCCACGTCGAATTAGCAGAATCGCACGACTTCCCAGGCAAGCTAGATCTATACGGTACTCAAGCCAACTGTGAAAAGGCCGTGCTTCGGCTAAGGGAAATAGCACGAAGTCACGATCCTGATTGGATGCCTGGCGGAGACGCTAATGCCATCGTATCGAGACAAGATGACGAAGAACGCGCAAATGCTGTACCTCGCGACCATGGCTGGGAACCTCGCCCCACTGATAAGTCTCTTCTAGGTCCTAATCATCACCGGACTTCCGCTGTTGGGTGGACTAGCAATCAGAATGCTCAACGAGTGCGCAAGGACTCCGCCCGCTCTCTCGGGCCACCTGCCACTGGTTGGAGATCCTTTCGAGCGCCTGGCTGGGACACCCAGGACTCAGACGTAGGTCAACGTGCATACTAGATTTCCTGGCTTGACATCCGATGACTAGGCAGCACAAATACGGTTTCCGAAGTTGACAACGCGAGCCTATCCGGTTTCACGGGTGTTCACAGATAAGAGCGTATCAACCAAGGACTATTCATCGCATACAGGCCGTGAAGCTATAACGACATGCTCTTTACATGCGCCATCTGCCTTGCTGCAACAAGATGCTACGCCAAACATTCGCCTTTGATAGCAATTAGTACTATATCCCTCGTTCATTTCCCTTTTCGCAGTACTTAGTTTGCAAGTTCCTTTATGTTGTTTCGGAGAAGCTCATTAGGCTAGCACGCCATAATCTGTAGTTCTAATCCTACTGCTTTGACGGATCAAGTACAACTAGCAGGTGCCAGAGGTCGTAGTCAAGCTGCTGGACGTTCCAATAACCCTTGCTATATTGCTGCATCTATAGTGCAACATTCGCACTATAACAGTGTCTGCTCAGCATGTTGAGGACTTGAAAAGCCAGGTTTTAAGGACTTACGCATATTGACCAGCCACGTTACCAGGTGCAGCGTAATTGCAAACGACGAAACTTGCAGGCCACCATGAGGGATCGTACATAGACAGGTTGCAGGAGACGCTGGCACATCCAACGCGGGATGTTCCTTTCCACACGACTTGTGTAAAGTGCGATGCTTGTGGGTTGTTGGGATCGTAATCATTCACCTCAGCGGTGACCCAATGCTCCAGGACAGCTTCTGGAGTCAAGCCAGCTTTGCCGTTTGAGGATGCAGCGGAGTCCATGTTCTGTCCCTGCTTCAGAGATCCAAGAGCTGGGTCGTGCTTCCACTCGCACCTCTGTGCCCACTGCATCGCGGTTGAGGCCAAAGTTGCATCCCAGGTTAAAGGAGGCGCCTTGTACTTTGCTCTGAACGAATTGTGCTGATCCAAAACACCTTGATCCCACTGTGTAAGCTTTCCTGCGCCGGTCGCTTGCTGAGTGGCAGTGCTTTTAGAAGTTGTGGATGTAGCCACCCGTGAAGAAGACGTGCTTCGACTAGGCGTGGTACTTGGCTTGGGAGATTGCGTTTGGGAAGTGGATTGGAAGACCTGGGTCCAGGATGTTATAGTCTTCGATGACTCGGCAGAGTGAGAAGACTTGCTTCTGGTCTTGCTGAAGGTTTGCGTATAAGGCGATGGAGTCCGAATGGGTGGGGTGGTCGTGTGCGGGACGGGCGAAGTCGTGGTGGGAACTGTGGAGGCAGTCCGGACAGGCACAACAACAGTTGTCGTGGTAGTAGTGGTAATCTCGACGATATCGGTCACAGTTTGAGTCTTGGTGATGGCAGCCATAGCTGAAGGAAGCATCTGTGCATCTGAGCAGTCGCCGGAACCGCCTTGTGCGCCACCACCACCACCCTGCGGCACACTTTGCCCTCCTAATGGTAGATGGAGTGTATTGCTTGATCCTCCTGGCTCCACCTCTCCCGACAACTCGGTAGAGTTCCAGAAAGGGAGCACCTTTGCAACCTGATCTAAAGGAAGAGATCCGAACGATGGCATGGCCGCAGGACCATTCAGCTTGACAGTGATGTGAGATGTGCGCATGTATGTGATGCTCTGCGCGCTGTCTTGTGTCGGTGATGCCGGTAATGCACTTGATGCTTGGATCATATGAACGAAAGTGAAGAGTGCGTAGAGGTTGATGCCCTGCCAGCGGGGCATGTTTCAGATACTAACTATCTCGTCAAGCGTATAACCGCGAGGTACGTATAGTTGGAGTCCGTGACAGCAGCGACGCGGCTGCAGAATGGGCCAAGAAAGGTAGACAGTCAGGCATAGCATATGGTTGTAGCTCCATCACGCGACCACTTCCTTGGTACTTGGTATGAGCTGCTCCATAAAGGCTGATCCGGATAGATATCGAGATGTAATACCTTTCAGATACATGATCGGCTGATAGACGAGGGCAGCGAGAAGACGAGCGAGCGATTAGCAGGCTGTAGTATGGCCTTCCGTACTCTTTAGATCTTGCATCGCCTGAAACAGGAGACTTTGCCCTAAAGTCGATGTCAGCAAGGCGCTCACATGGAAAATGCGCCCGCACATACCAGCTCTGGCCATCGTATCCTGACTTCATCGACCTGACCATTTGCCTCTCGAATGAAAGTCGCTTGTGCGTCGATGAATCGCGTGTCCATGAAGCCATTGTAGGCGATTCTTCCAGCGGCCTGAACGCAGCCTTCTGACCATCTAGGACTGCTCGTTCCAGTATATTGCTGTCGAGCAAGGGCAGGTGGTATATCTGACCATGCTTCCCAGTCTGACCTCATGACCGTAGGTAGAACCAGCGTATTTAGGTCTAAATCCGGCTGATCTTGCAAGTATTGCTGCATGTCTGTAGCAGGTAGCTGTCCTGATGTTTGGCTAGGGAGAATAGCCAACCAGCTGACCTGACCAGCAGGCACGTTCACATCTCCCGTAATCTTGACAAATTCGAGGATAGATCGCCGCCTTTTCACACTACCTTCGAGACCGGGCGCTAGAGGCTCGCGCGCTACGGATGGATCTGCATTATGTTCATTGTCTGGATCTTCGTCGTAGATCTGCTCGAGAGCAACCTCGTCGGCGGTGTGAAGGCGAGTCCAAACATTCCGAATTGCTATGCGACCGAACTCGAAGCCGTGTGAAGCATAGCACCCAACAAACATGCCTTGCAGATCTGAAGCTAAGAACGGCTTGTCTGGCGGAGATGGGGCAGGCATGGTGGCTGCTATCGCTGGTCCCACGATAGGATAGAAGACCTCTGCCTCTTCTTCTGAGATTTCTGAACTGCCAAAGATACCCTTTCGCATCTTTTGAGGCAATGTCGTCTCGAAACGAGAGTGGTACAAGTACTGTCGCGCCGCATTATTGAATCCGCCAGTATCCGTGAAAACGCCATACGGGTCTTCCTCGTCGCTTCCATATTGCTCATCCTCTTCTTCACCTTCTGGATCGGTCTCGTCCAAGTAGAAGGCAGGGGCCGTCAATGTGTCGCCGCTGATCATGTAGCCTCCTGCATCTTGCAAATTGGCGAGCGGCTGGCCCCATTCATCGATTGATCGCAACATGCCAGCTCGCAGCGCATCTCTGCTTGGGAAAGAGGGCTCTTCGTCGGCTTGCCTTTGTGGGTACCGTTCAGACGAAGCGGGAGTATCTCTGAGTTTTCGGTGCAGAGCTAGCTCGAGAATCGGGTATATGGGAAGGAATGGGATAGGCTCGCTCCGATGAGAAGTGCCTACAAGGCTGGACAGAGTGTAACCATGAGAGAATGTGATGTAAAATAGCGGCTTGTATTCGAGGACGGGCTCTAGCACGTCCACAGAGTAGCCCGCATCCGGCGAGGGATGATTTTCCGGGAGCCTGACAGTAGCCTCAGTACGCATTAGAGCTTTCTACGACACGCGCGACTCACATGTATGCCAGTTGGCCGTGCCAAATAGCTGCTTCTGGCTTCCACGGTAAGCACTTGTTGGTGCCTTCGCCATTGACAAATCCATTGCGACACTCAACACCTTCACCCATCACCGTAAGTGCACCATTGCGCCTCTGCCGGAGTGATATGCGAAATAATCGGCCTCGATAAGTTGCCGTACTGGCCCACCATCCTGGTTGGAGGACACGCTTGAGCTCTGTAGACCTGCGTATACGAATGCTGCGAACTCACCTAGATAGCGAGCGGAAGTGCTGAGGAGCGTCTTCACGTGAGCCGTGTAGACATCGGCATCAGTGGAGGTTGTCCATGTACGATCGGTCTCTCCGGAGCCAGCAACGAGATGTGTTCGCACGATATCCTGCACCCTGTCGCGCCAGACGTCGTCCGAGCGAGCGATTTCGAGCAGTTCTTTGCAGCATGTGCCGAATCTGAGGACATCTCTGGGTCGCAGGAATCGCAGAATGGCCAGGTGCAGTTCAGCGGGAAGCCTGAGGAGCATACATTTCGCGATATCTTGACCATCTTGAGCCATCTTTGCAGGTTTCCTAGAGATGTTGCGGCCAGCAGAAGGGCAACAGTCGTTTTGACGCTTTCTCTTTCCCTCCATTTTTCCCTGACTTCAAGGCGAAGTGTTACAAGGAAGAAGACACCGTAAATGAATCAAGACCTCTGCTTCGGCCTGCTAAGCGTCAAGACAGGCGCACTGACAGGCCATAATCATACACGGAGCCTTTCATTTTATCGGCCAAAGCACATGCAGCGATGAACGCCGACTTCCTCCCCTATCATGAGCCCAGCTTGGTGCAGATCCTCGTCCTGTCAAGCTTCTTTGTCTTCCTGAATGCTGCGAGAATCGGGCTGGATTGGCTGGCGAATGTCGGCATTTTAGGTGCTTCTTGTTTCCGCTTTTTCGCCAATCAACTCGCTCATACGTATCGTACATCATAGGCGAGCTCTTCGTAGGCTTGATCTATGGCACCCCTCTGGCCGGGATACTCGAAAATGACTGGGAGTCCACTTTCACGGCAATTGGGTATTTAGGCCTTGTTATCCTTGTGCTTGAAGGTAAATCTTGCGTATTATATCACGGATATTAAGAGCTTACAAGTGATGTCGTAGGCGGCTTGAGTACAAATTTGTCTTTGGCGAAAAGCAACCTGGGCCTGTCATTTGCGGTCGCTGTTACCGGCTTACTAGCCCCAATCCTACTCTCTCTTATCCTCTTGCATCTTGCATTCGGCTTTACTCTGCTTCAAGCATTCACTGCTGGTGCAGCCCTGTCTGCGACGTCTCTCGGGACTACCTTTTCTGTCATTTCGCAAGCAGGCTTCGGCACTACCCGGCTGGGCGCTGTCCTCACAAGTGCAGCTGTAACAGACGATGTAGTGGGGCTAGTGCTTCTGCAGGTCGTCGTCTCCCTCGGCAGGGCGGCAGATTCCGCTGATCAGGCTTCAGCCATAGGATGGGCTGTGGGCAGACCTTTGCTGGCTTCGTTAGCGATGCTTGGAGTATCGTGGTTCCTCACACGGTTCATCATTCTACCGCTCTACGTATGCTTGACAAAGAGCTTGCCAGCACACCTTTCTGTCCAAGCCCTGCATAGCTACAATGTGAGTACTCGAGAGCCCGAACATTTGGGAATTTTCTGATGTATAAGTTCTCACAGCTTTTGGTCGCCCTAATCACCGCCTCGGCTTACATTTCGGTTGCGTCGCTGTCTGGCAGTAAGTTGATCAGTGTCTCCACACAGCCGAAGATGCGCTGAAGAAGGGCATTCACAGCCTCTGTTCTGCTCGGCGCCTTTGTAGCTGGCTTGGTGCTAGCTTCTCTCTCAAAAAGCCTCCAAGCGATCTCACCCACCGCTCCGACCTTTGCCGGTACCTATGAGCACCACATCCATCCCGTCCAGAGCTATGTTCTCCGTCCTCTTTTCTTTGCCTCGGTCGGGTATGCGGTACCCATCAAGTCTCTATTTACTGGGAGAATCGTCTGGCAAGGCATCGTGTACAGCATCATTAGCACTCTGGCCAAGCTTATCGTCGGCGCTTTCGTTCTTTTTGATCATTTATTCACAAAGTTCAGAAGGTCGAAGGCCAAGATGACGCCATCTGCCAGGTCAGTGAAGCCTCGCAATGGTGTAGCAGCTCCTCAGCAAGAGAATAAAGATGGAACGGCCTCGATGGCGTCTTTTCCACCCTCATCACCTGCGTCTGCCAAGCCTAGTCTCTGGCCAGTCAGCCTTCTTCTTGGATCAGCCATGGTCGCAAGAGGCGAGATATCTCTGTTAATTGCGAATCTGGCGCAGGTAAACTCGCCTGCCCTTATGCCGAATGACCTGTTCTACGTAACGATCTGGGCGATTATCGTGACTACGCTCTTGGGACCTATCACCGTCGGCATAGTCGTCAAGAGAATGCAAAAGAACGGAACTGTCCTTCCGCCAGAATGGGGACATGTGCCCGACACCAAAGTAGCCACACCGCCTGTAACACCGGAGTCTGCCTCCTCATCAGGTCCCACGAACCCGCATAGGGAGGGGAGAAAACCCGACGAATCTGAGGCGCCTACAAAGCCAAAGAAAGCTCGGCTGGGAGCGTACACCTCGCCAAGACAGATTTAGCTGGTTGCACTACTAGTCAGCGGCCTCATTTACCACTGCAAGTGGTAGCACGCACGCCTGACTCTCAGTCTCGATGATTCTTGTCTCTGCGCGTCCCTTCTCGGCCGATAGGAGGTCCTTCCGCATAAGAATATGTGGCGTACCGTCCTCACTGGGTGTCTTTCAGCAGGGGATTATGGCAGTGGAATGTCAAACATACTCGAAGATGTCCCCTTCTTCCACCCAGCCTAGTTTTCGGTAGAAGTCTATCACGGGCACTGATAACGCAAAAATCAGTCGGCTCCTGTTGCGACAGGACCTTCTCATACCTTGTGCATGGCAGTTCAATTCGCTGGCTACCTTTCCATTCATCAATCTCCCCACTTCTGGCTCGTCAGTCACCCATTCACCTCTGAGCAGTGCTTCCAGTCCCTTCATCATGATACCTCCTGCTCCTTTACCTCGGGAAGACTTCATGACAGCCACCCGTCCGATCTTGTTCTTAGGTGGAGGGAAATAACGACAAGTGCCCGCTGGTATCGGTTCACCGCCTGGTGCGGGAATGGCAAGAAGCAGGATGTGCAAGCACTCGGGGCTAGCATTGCATCAGTTGCAGAGTCACTACCTCCGAAAGGAGCGGCCTACTCGTATTCATCCATCTCTGTACGTGAAGTAGTCGTTGTCAGACTCGCAATTCATCGAATGCAACCCATCTTACCTTCTTCTTCGCTGTATTTCTGTTCATGTACAAATCTAGATTGCCCATGAGCTCGGTACCAAGCGTAAGGGCATTCAGCTTACACCGTCATGCGAATATCCTGGACGTGCTGGAAAGCTGGGCTTCCGTACGGCGCGACAGTGAGCTTCCATTGCGGAGCTTCGCTGCCAGTCATGGTGTATCTTAGGCTTCGAGACCCTACACAAAGAATTAGCAAAAAGCAAAGAAATAGAGAGCATTGATAACGCGGACTTTCTGGAAACCGACACCACTTAGAACCATGACTGAAGTACCGGAAGCCTCTACGTCGAAGCCTGTCATTTCGCATCCTCAGCCGGCGCCTTCAAACAAGTTCTCGTCGCTCATTGCATCGCAGAAGATCGCTACCGTCGACTCGTTCACCCTCGAAAGCGGCATCGAGCTGCAGGATGTCCAAATTGCCTACAAAACATGGGGGAAACTCAATGCGAAACGAGACAACTGTATGGTTATATGCCATGCTTTGACGGGCAGCGCAGATGTCGAAGACTGGCAAGTCGATGATAACCGCCCTAGCTCTCTATCTGATCCGCTTCTTGGCTTGTTAGGTGGGGGCCTATGATGGGCCGAGGTCTTGCTTTTGACCCTTCCCGGTACTTTGTATTCTGCGCGAACGTCCTTGGATCTCCCTACGGGTCTTCGTCTCCAGTGACAATCAATCCAGCTACCGGGCAACGATGGGGTCCCGAATTCCCTCTAGCTACAGTTCGAGACGATGTACGACTACACAAGATCATCCTGGACTACCTGGGCGTTGAGTCTATTGCTGTAGTGATAGGAGGGTCGATGGGCGGCATGCAGGTTCTTGAATGGTCTATGCTGTTCAGCCAACGATACGTCAGGAACATCATACCTATGGCTACATCGGCGCACCATTCTGCCTGGGGCATATCTTGGGGAGAAGCGCAGCGGCAGGCCATATACTCGGATCCAAATTACGACGAGGGCTACTACCCAGATGACAAGCCGCCAGTCTCCGGCTTGTCGGCAGCTAGAATGGCGGCACTCTTGACATACAGAAGTAGAGACAGCTTTGAAAGTCGATTTGGGCGGAGGGAAATGGAGAGTCGCCAGGCGAGCCCGGTGCACACAAATGGTTCTGGCAGGTCAACACCCGCAGACAGAGCCAGAGAAGCACATAATGATGGATACAAAGCATCAAGCTTCTCGCGACGGAAAGACTCGACGAGTTCGCTATCTTTGGCAGTCCCCAATCCTTCGGACTTACCACCCGCAGCGGCAGCTGTTGTTCCTTCTTCGTCACCTAGGGAGTCCACGACAGGGGCTTCGAAACGACCTCTAGTCTACTCTGCCCAATCATACCTTCGTTACCAAGGGGAGAAGTTCGTTTCACGCTTTGATGCAAATTGCTATATCAGCATTACTCGCAAGATGGATTCGCACGATGTCTTCAGAGGCCGAAAGCCGCCGGAAGGAGCAGATCTAGAGTCATACCATCCACTCAACAATGCGCCCCCGCATACATTGGTCCTTGCCATCTCATCGGACGCCCTTTTTACGTTGGATGAGCAGCGAGCTATGGTGGCCGCGCTACCGGAAGCACGGCTAGTCATAGTAGAGTCTCCGGAAGGCCATGATGGCTTTCTGCTGGAGTTTGAGCAGATAAACAAGCATATCCTGGAGCATCTTGCCGAAAGGCTGCCAGAGATATACGCGGCAGAGCCTCTGCTTGGCGAAGACGTAGTGGAAGACGAGGGAGAGGTCAAGGATAAGTTCCAAGTGAAGAAGGATTCGCTATTCGGAGAGGCAGAAGCGGATGTGACCGCATGGTAGTTCCTGTATCGCACTTCTTCGCATCGTTGGCAGTCATCGTGATAAAGCACAACACAAAGCGATCCTTTGTTTTGCGTCTAATCGGTTCCCGTCCTCCCACTTGCTTCCCTTCGCATAATCGGGCTGACCTCTGCCTGATTGACTATGTACCAAGATGCCCTTATTCAAAAGAAAGACCTCGACATTCTCGCAAAATAAGCCAGACGACACAGTTGGCCGCGATGTAGACCTTGCGAGCGCGACGTCAAGTGCCAACAATGGTCGCCCAAATACGCTCAAGACAAGCCGCTCAGCTCCTATGTTCTCTATCAAGAATGCGTCCAACGTATCGCTGTGCGCATGCCCTTGCGAACGACTGTTCGTAGAAAGCCCGCATCTGACCTTTCGGCATTTGTCAGATCTGCGCAATCCGTAAAGTCGGGCGAACTGCTTGCTTCTTTCGGGAAACCGAAGAGGCAGCCTGCTTCAAGACGGCTGACTAGCTATGAGGGATCTCCCTCTACCGCCCCGTCCTTGGCGGACCTATCCATATCCGAGCCGTCATTGACGAGGTCCGGCATAGAAAGCAATGTCACTCGGAGCGCATCCAGGCTGGCACTCGACACAAGAGATCTAAAGGCTGGGACAGCCATTACTTCAAGCCCGATAGATCTCAATCCGGCGGTATCGTCGCCTGCATCTCCGAAGGATGTCGACAGCTCCAGTTCGGACGAGTTCTTCGATACAGTCGACGACGACGACGATGCTCCTAGTAGCAAGAAGGAATTTGTAGAGAAAGTGCCGAAAGCGCAATCTGCGGTGGAAAGCAAAGAAGCAGCTCAGCCTATCCCATTTCCGCCAATGCTTCTTGAGCATGCCAAAGAGAACCCTGCGGATACACCTCTTCAGGCAGATATACGGCAAATCTGGATCGCAGTGTCTTTATTCCTTAATTCGCGAATGAAGGACGCCGAGAGCATCCTAGCCAGGCATCAGAAGGACAGACTGTATTACTCTCTTGGTCACTCGCTCATCACTTCGATGAAGTCACTCATGACGTTCGAGCCATCCGATTTGAGCAACGCAATCGAGCTCTGCAAAGGCACGCTGGACTTGGCTACAAAGGAAAAGAACAGGATTTACCCTGGCCAAAAGGCTCCAAGCTGGTCCGAGAAGATCTCAGGAGGACTCGGTGGCTTTACTCGTGGTACGAGTCTGACTGTGGAGGGCGCGCAACGCATGACAATAGAGCAACGTCACGCTGAATTGGCTTATGCCGAGTGCTTGTTACTGTGAGCTGCGTTATCTGTCGATGAGACATTCAGCTAATGTTTCAATCTCGTACAGAAAAGCAGTCGTTGGCTTGATATACGCTGGCGACTTTCTTGCTTTCCTGCGGGAGTAAGCATAATCCGCATTGCAGCTTTAGTCGGATCTAACGCAGCTGTCTCGTTCAGGGCATTAAACATGCGCACGGCCTACACCATATATAGGACCCTCTCGAAATACATCGCAATCACCGACGAGAAGCATCCCAGCAAATACGACCCTTCACTTGACCTAGACTTCCGATCCGGAGTGAACTTCGGAAATGGCAATATATCTCTGGTCTTTTCACTGCTACCAAGCCAAGCGACAAAAGTCATGGAGGTCTTTGGATTCTCTGGCAAGCGCCAGGACGCCTTGAATCTGCTCATGAGCGCGGGCGGGTGGGTACCTAGTCAGTATGAACCAACGGTAAAAGAAGGACCTGGGAACGAAGGCCTTCGGAGATGTGTGCGTGTCCTTTCGCATGCGTCACGCGACAGCGGCTAATGTGTGACTATATCGCAGGTCTGCGATCTGACCCTGCTAGTCTATCACTTGATCATATCTAGCGTCATTCCGGTCTCAGATGTGGACATCGATCTCGCGGATAAGATTTTGCATTATAACCTGAGAAGGTACCCTCAAGGGGCATTCTTCTTGTACTTCTCCGGTCGACTATATTCTACACAAACCCTCGGCCCGAAGGCAATTGTGCAATACCAGTGAGTGGTCTCTCAGTCTCTCTAAGGTTTCTGCTGAGCGCGCGCTGTGCTCAGGAAAGCGATTGATTCGCAGAAGGAATATGTACAAATACAGCATATTTGCCATTGGGGTAAGTTTTGTCATCCCGCATTTTTTGATATGGGACATTGAGTATGATTGCAGACATGTCCCTCACCTATTTGTCCTTGGCGGATTATCCGTCAGCATACGAATGCTTGAGCATCCTTGAGAAGGAGTCGAATTGGTCGAAGGCGTCTTATGCATACGGCACAGCAGCAACACTGTATGAATCTCTGTCGGATCCCGGCTTCTTGGCCAAACGAACAGAAGACGAGATCGCCAAAGATCGCTTGCGAGTTCGGACGATCATGTCGAGCATCCCTGGACATATGCAAAAGATAGCTGGGAAATCCTTGCCATTTGAAGTACATTTCTCAATCGGGATCCTTGGTAGTGCGAATGCTTATTATGTCCGACAGAAATATGTGGCACGCAAAAGCCGGAAGTTTTTGGCTCAAAACGACAGACTAGCCCTGGCTGGCCTGGAGCTCGCTTACATGCTGAATGGCCTGAATCTGGCTCCCCGATCTTCCCTCTGCCAGAAGCATCTGAAGCAAGTTGATGGCCTGCTGGGTGATCTAGAGAAGCAAAGCGACGGCGGACACACGACATTTGAGGGTTATTGGGACGGTACGCAAATCTATGATCTTGCTGTAGGAAGCGCGCTGACTTTGCATGCCGTCAGACTTCTGCCTGGCACACTTCCTTCGAGCGGTTATTGTACATTTGATCGTACGGCCGGAGGAGCATGTGAAGCTGGATATTATTGAAGCGCCCATGTCACAAGCGGATGGCGACAGAGAGATTGAATCGGTAAGCCGTATTGCCGAATTGGCTATCTTCCAAGCTAAAACTTTCCGACTAGTCTTTCGAGCAAGTTCTTGCCAGCTCTACGAAGCTAGAACTAGATCATCACATCGCTTGGTTCGCACACTTCGAATATGGACGTTTCTTGATGAAGCTGGGTCCGTCGCGGTATGCAGAAGCCAAAGAGCATCTGAGCACCGTGCTCGAGAACAGAGTTCAGCTTGGTCCCACGAAAGGCAAAGGGAAAGCGAGCATGCAGAATGTAGTTATACTCAGAGCGAACGCTTCGAGTAAGTGATGGGTCTTCGTCAGCAAATGGCGAGGGGCACAGCTGAAAGTTTGATTCCACAGTGGACCTTTTGAAGGCTCAGATGAAGGATTGACCGCTGTGGTAGGCGCAAAGGAGTTACTACTTCTGCCTCAATTGTACAACAGCGCACACTGCCCTGAACATCCCGTGCACTATACCAATGACTACTCAGTACAAATCGGTGCTCGCCTATGCTGCGACAGGGTAGTCGCTCGCATTGTCTGCGATGTGGTCGTTCATGTTGTACTGTGCAGCATTTGTCAGTATTAGTCTGTAGTCTTGGTACAGTTGTAAGCTCACGAGGTTCATCTCGTCAATAGTCAAGACACCAGTATTGGCGTGCTTTGTCTGCGAGTACGGCGTGCTTGAGAAACCGATGCGCTCGTTAATGTCTTCTGTCGCTCGGATGGATGCTTCCTGAACTCTGGTTGCTCTCGGCTTGCGGATGTGCTCATACAGCCTAAGCCCTGAAGCGATGTCGTTTGTATATCCGTACTTCTTGCTGAATATGATGCCAAGAGCAGCGGCGTCTTCCAGCGCCTGTACCGCTCCTTGACTCTGGTTCGGCAACATAGGATGCGCCGCGTCCCCGCTTAGGGTGACCTTGCCTTTACTCCAGTATGGGTACTCCTTGTGCAGGTAGAGCCTCCATGGCATCCTATCGAAAGAGTTTGCGATAAGATCGACAACTCGCTTGTCAAGATCGTGATACGGGATGGTGAGCTCTTCAACAGGTACCTCCTCGAATCTGAACCCTTCACTCCGTTGAGGGGAGAGTTCTTGAGGCATGAAAAGATAAAAAGAAAGGATTTCGCCAGATCGGCAGCCGGAAAGCACGATCTTAAAGTACTGGCTTCGATCGCCGTCCTTGAATCCGCCCCAGTAATCGATACCGTTGGATGCTGTCAGATTCTCGAGCCCGAGGTCTTCGACAGTCTTTGCATAAATATTGCAGCGGTAAGCCGCAAGAGGTGCAGGGGTGATGTCGGCTCTAAACATGCACAGCATCAGCATCTTGGATTACTTCATTCATGTGGAGAGTCGACCTACTCGATGCCAATCGCTGGTCTGACAGCAGATCTGATGCCATCAGACCCGATAACCATGTCTGCTTGCACGCTCTTGCCGCCTTCAAAGACGACTATCGCATTCTCATGGTCGATAGACTTGACCCGGTGGTTGACGTGCATGCGAGCGGGAGGTCCTTCGCCTTCAGCACTCAAGGCGGTCTTTAGGAGAATAGAATGCATGTCCCTGAGAGCAATGAGGGTGTTAGGCGTATAGACATAATCTAGATGGCATGTACTCACTGTCTATGGAACATGTTGTAGACATAACCCCATTTGTCCTTGTAATCGTGGAGAGAGTATTCGTTGATTGGCTTGCCGGTCTCCCACTGCGA
Organism: Erythrobasidium hasegawianum; assembly: GCA_001972285.1. Taxonomy (NCBI): domain Eukaryota; kingdom Fungi; phylum Basidiomycota; class Cystobasidiomycetes; order Erythrobasidiales; family Erythrobasidiaceae; genus Erythrobasidium; species Erythrobasidium hasegawianum. The sequence goes on from BCII01000018.1 coordinate 615,932, forward strand.
TGCTATGCATTAGTAAGAATTCTCGTGATGCTATAAGTAGACCTACGTCGTGCATGCACAATGTCTCAAGAATGACAGGTCGCATTTCCGCGACAGGCACCTGCCAAGACCGTCAGTTCAGAGTAGTCCCATGGCCTAAAGGTCATTGCAAGCTGACCTTCCAGTGCTCAAGCCATTGTGTTCCGTTCATTGCACACGAGATAGACGCCCCGACTTCACCGGCAAAGTCATACCGTTCGTAGACATCGACTTGGTGGCCTGTGAGGGAAGACTTCAGCTGAAGGGCCCTTGTCGTGTTAGATGGTGTGACAATATCTGACCTTCTCTGCGAAGAGCTATCGCTGCAGCCAGTCCTGAGATACCGGCTCCACAGATAGCGATGTTAAGCTGTTTGAAATCGTTTGCCGCAACCATGCTTGATGAGATTGGGGAGTAGTAGATGATGATAGAGAAAGGGAAGAGTCTGCACAAGCCTTCATTCAGGTTTTATGCTTTGCTTTAATCGGTCCTGTGATAAGCGCGTCGGTCAACGGAACCCACGGCCGTCTCTCACCACACGCCATATGAGAGTTACAAGGCTACGAACAGCAGCATTCACCAACTATTAGTTAGGGAATATGGCTTCTAGCAGCAATACTCATCAACTATTGGTTAGGGATTATGGCTCTTAGCAGCTCTACTCACCAACTATTAGTTAGGGAGTATGGCTTCTAGCAGCATCATGCACCAACTATCAGTTAGGGAGTATCGCTGCTAGAAGCTCTATTCACCAACTATTAGTCAGGGAATAGGCGCCCTCGCGAGCCTCAGGGGTCAGGGGAGAAAGGGGTTGCTCATTTCCCCTAACTATTAGTTGGTGAATATCTACTCTTAAGAGTAATACTCACTAACTAATAGTCTTCTTCTACTACTACTCTAACTAATAGTTGCCCCCCACCCTACCCTCCCCCCCAAAATTTTCTCCGTTTCGAGTGTTGCAGCGTTCCCTTCGAGTTTCATTGAGTGATCGGCGACTGATAGTTGGTGAGTGAAGCTCTTAGCAGCAGTATTCCCTAACTAATAGTTGGTGAGTGAAGCTCCTAGCAGCAGTATTCCCTAACTAATAGTTGGTGCATGAAGCTGCTAAGAGCGATACTCCCTAACTAATAGTTGATGAGTATTGCTGCTAGAAGCCATATTCCCTAACTAATAGTTGGTGAATGCTGCTGTTCGTAGCCTTGTAACTCTCATATGGGGGCTTCGCCGCCTCCTCCAGCTGTCAAGGCTAACAACAACACAGGAACCATGTACATCCAATACCTGAATGTGCACGTATTCAAGAGTCAGCTCGGCCGCGAAAGCTCGTATTCAGCAAGAAAGGCTCACTTCTGGATAAAGCTGCAAAATCCAAAAATCAGCAATGTATGCAGATAGTGTGAAAGAATACATACCTCTTCTCTGGCTCTGGCGCTTTCACGGTACCGTCTGCCTCGTAATGCACCACGACAGGCTTGGGAAGAATAGGGCTGTCCGGATGCTTCAGCGGAATCTCTGCTCGGTTGCGAGAGCCAGCCTACCCTTCAGGAGAATCTGAGTATATCACTTGTACAGTCGTGTTGAAGGCGGCCGCGCGGGTACCAGGTTGGCATCTGCTCAGGTCTGTCGAAGGGACACTGTATGCAAGGTGGATCGGGTTTTTCGATGCTGGAGAATGCATGTTTATCGTAATGACTTCTTGGAGAGGGCTACTCGACAGCGTGTGCAGATGGCACTTGTGCGTTTGATCATCAGGTTTCTTTGCCTTTGCTGGAGGACATTTCGACCATACACACCTCGTTGACGCTCACGAAGCTCGTTATCTCTGGCATAACGTTGCCCCTCTGCTCTTGGAAAGAATAGCCAATCTGATAGACATCGCCGTCGGCCGCCAGCGAGTTCCAGGCTTGATGATACTCGTCGAATGTCGCAGAATCACCGCTGAAGGCGACGACTCCGCGTCTCCACCATGCTGGCTGGCTGTCCGGATCCACTGAATAACTTGCTATGCGATGCCAGAGCGTCAGAGGCGGCCTTGCAGCTGATTCCACCTGTTCACTCGCATCAGCAGGGCAGACCGAGCTGGGCTTCGCTGAAGAAGGTTCGCACGACGGGATGGCCTATAGGAGCGACTGCACTGACAGACAGCACAAATAGAGCCGCTAAGAGGCCATGGAACAGCATCCTCGCGGTGGGAGACCGGTGAAGGGTGGGCATCTCCAGCCGCATGCTTTGGGCTTACACGGACCAAGGAAAGCAACAAGCGACAGGGCAGACACTCATACGAATGGCAGAGGAACACCTCCGCAGAAAAAGCCTTGACCCCCGCCCGCAACACGCTCCGTCTCGAATGATGGGAATTGGAGCCCTACAGCACCGACGCTTCCTCTCTGTTCTTTTCATCAGTCAAACTAACGATGCACGTCCCTGCGAGCACCACTGCCCATGACTATCGAGAGATGCCAACATTTGAAGCCGACTCTTCTGTATCGAGGTACGAGCGGCGAGTCCCTTTCATTCGCAATTGATCGCATAGCCAAGTTTTGAAATGCAAACAGACTCCGTCTGCTGAAGCTGCCGGACGAAGTTCTACTCCTCATTCTGAAGCACATCTTCCCATCCGATGCACCTTGGTCAGAATATCGTCAGAGCATCTTACCACTCCGTCTCCTCCATCCTCATCTCCTTCCACTGGTGGATGACGCGATATTTGCCCATTGCAAGCTGGACATTCCCTACTTCGTCGAACCGATACAAACTTTTGCTGCCCATTGTCGAAGCGAGCGCATTGCTGCTCGTGTCCGATCGCTCCACCTAGTCGATAGTGCCGTTGCTACATTTTATCCACTCTGGATCCCAGACTTGCCGGTCGCACTCTTCGCTTCCAAGATCGAAGTCTACAGGAATAAAGTCGAATTAGTCGGCGAGATACTCTCGCGATGCGTATATCTCGAAGCCTTAACCCTCGGGGTAGCGCACGCAGCAACGCCATATCTTCCTTATAGGAGCCTGTCGATGTTACGGCGACTACACTTGCGCAATCAAGCTGTCTGTTGGGATATCCAAGCATTACTGGACTTCGTCCCTAATTTATCGGAGTTGGTTCTGGACGGTGTATGGCCTTTCAGTCACAGCATAGCAGCGGATGCCGATTCGACAGCGCGCCTCAACGAACGTAAAAAGCTAGACAGCGTGACAATGAGGAACATAGACGCAAGCGTTGTCGCCAGGCTCTTTGCGCGCATGCACATAGAACCAGAACATCTCGCGGTCGAAGTCAACGGGTCAGCTTCCAGTTTGAAGGAGGCCTTGACTCGGGGTGGCTTGGGAAGTCGCTTGCAGGTTTTACGCTTGGTCATTGGCGTTAGGATATCGATTGGGGATGTGAAAAGGCTAGAGCTTGCGTTGAGGAAACGGGCTTGCCGGCACTACAGTAGTATTGGAAACAAAAGCTGTCCGCGACAATGCCTAGACTAGCTATGTACTTATATCTCACGTGCCCGTCTATTATTTGCGATCACGACTACTTCATAGCGAGCTCGTTCGCCCTTGCAAGCTCGGACGACACTATAACATCGATATTAGTTGACTTCGCCAATAAAGTATGAAATGCTGAGAGTGTACATACTCCATGAAGATATAGCGACAATGTCGGCCCCTACATTTATCAGCTGGAAGCCTTGCTTGAACCTCGCGCCAGCTTGCTCTGCTGTTGTACACCAGATTCCAGCGAGTTTTCCAGCTTTTTCAGCTGATTGCCGGATCTGCTCAATCGCTTCTTGTGCTTCTGGAACATCCATATGGTTTTTCGAGCCGTTACCCATCGAGCATGCCAGGTCATTGGGACCAATGAAAAGCATATCTGGGTATTCTCGTCAGCCTTCGCCAGACGATTCGTGAGACAGCTATGCCTCACCTATACCGGGTACAGATGCGATCTCGGCCGCGTTCTTGATGCCCAAGACGGTTTCTATCTGCACTATCACCAGTGTCGCATCATTTGCTATGTCTTGATACCCAGTGACCGTCTTTCCGAAGAGCGCAGGGGCGAAAGGCGATCCGACACCTCTGATACCAGCTGGTGGAAACTTGCACATCCTTACAACGGCCTGGGCTTGTTCCTGTTGGGAGTTGGTCGCTGTCAGAATAGAATACGTCGGCCAAACCAGCTTAAATGCACTTGCCTTAGTTTCAATCATGGGAAACATCAGGCCATGTGCACCGGCATCAAGAGCACGCTTGACATATGTATTCTCAGGCGCAGGAACGCGAACGATGGGCGAAATCCCAGCTCCGACTATAGACGGAATCATTGCGTGCATTTCTGAGTCGCCAATTGAGCCATGTTCCATGTCGACAAGGATCCACTGTCATCACTGTCAGCGCAAGACTGGAGTCGTGATCTTTCATGATTCTTCCGAAGACTGACTTGCCAGCCAAAGTTTGTAGCGATAACTCGCGCCAGTCCAGCTCTACTTGCGTCGTCAGATCAGAGGTCTCAGAAGCTGTGATATAGAAGGGCGCCTTCACCCGTGAAACATCATCCATGACCCGAAGACCGGCTTTCGGCCAGCTACGCCAGGACGCCCTGCTTCGCATGCAGCTTTCAGGCCTTGAGCGCCTACGAAGGTGTTTGAAGAGCCAGCCGGGATAGCTGATGGAGCACCGTAGCCAGCCATGATAGCGAAGTAGACCCGAAAAGACAAGTACTTCGAATACGACGAATACGCGACTTGGTAAATGCGGCCCCACTTGTCCCGCCGGAAAGAGAAAGACCAGGGCCTTCAAGTCTTGTCAACAACAACGACTACGCTATGTTACAGGAGGACACTCATTTACGGCTTGGCGAAGTTACTCCGTGCCAGGGATTAGCAGGCTGCTCCTCATCTAACGCGAATGCTTGTTTCGCAACCTCTTCCATATCGTCATCCGTAAAATCCAGCTCTTCCTGCTCCTTTATCCTCTTCAAGAAATTGTCTTCAGATGATGGCCTCAGATCAGAGTCTGCGCGAGCTCTTCTTTCCCTGGTAGCCATAGAGATGGGGGACGCTTCGCTGCTAGGCCGTCTCCATTTGCTGTTCAGGTTGTTGCGCGACCCATGAGATGGGAGCAGAGCATGCTTCCCATTTGTCGCGGATGACCAGCCTTTACTCCGCCTCCTACTCGCACGCCAACGCAGAAGTCCGTACAAGCCCACGCTTATCGACAGTATGATCAGTAACAAGACTGCAGATCTGCGTGGTCCATAGAGAAGCTCCCTTTCCTTGTCGATGGGTTGTCCTTCTGAGTCCGCGTAGTCTACCGCCGCAGCTGCACTCGCTGATGCCGCAGCAGCCGCCTTTTCCTGCTGAGAGATGACCGCTGGAAGAGTACCTCCGTCCGGAGCGACCTTTCCTATGACTGCTTCTTCGAGTTTTGACGCACCAATGCGAGAAGGTATTCGGGAGGGATCGCCTGCTGCAGCGAGAGTCTCTACACCAATGAAGCGGAGGAGAATGTCGTGAGCCTCGTACGGCTTATCGATAGGGACCTAGTTACGTCATGCGAATCTTTAGCACGTACCGTCGCACTGGTAAAGGTTACGCACCATATGCCCTGCTTCTAGGACCTTCACCCAGGTCATATTGCGTGCTGTCCGCCAAGTCCCTGACAATGTACCATTGACGTACCACTCATCTGCAGTGGCGTTTCCAAAACCGGTCTGTCCATTCCATGTCATCTGTTCCAGCGTTTTTTCAATGCCGACCCAATTACACATTAAGTCCGCCTGGTCATTGCCAAATCTTTGATCAGTAGATACAAGCTTTTGATTGGACACGTCACTTACATCTCCGGCGGAAAATAGCATGGGAATTGTCTGAAGTAGATCTGGCAGAAGCTCTACTGAAGGCCGAGAATTGGGACTCCACATCTGGTTACCAACAGTGTTCTGTGCGAGTTCATTCAGCAAAGCAGTGTACATCGTAGAATGTAAGGCTTACATTGCATTGCTCCCACTTCCCAAATTTATGCTCTGCGTGATATGCCGCTTTGACGGTCTCGCGCTACGTGCGCAACCCGTCGGTTAGGCAAGCTTGTCGAATGATTGTGGAGACTCACTTGGAGATACGGCTTTGCAGCATTGATGCCCGCTGGGTATTCTCCGCAGTTCTCGACACGCCGCCGAACGTCGTATGCTGCCAGACATCCGTCACTATCGGGCGTGCTGCTCCTTACAATTAGCCGATATGCAGTGATTTCCAAAATAACATGACTTACGCAGTCTTGGCTACCTCCATCACGGCTCCTATCAGTCCCTCACAGACACCGACTAAGACATGATCCCCTTGTTTCGTGGATAGTGTCGCGTTACACTGTTCCAGCAGTTTGTGTGCGTTTTTAACAGCATTGTTATTCTTCTTGAAGAAGCCGCGTTCTTCTCCATATTGCACATATGCGGGGTACTGGATCTTCGGGGAGAACCAGCCGTTACCTATTAGAAGGCCTTTCAAGGGCGTGGTCAAGGTAATGGAATTTTGTATAGCGCGAGCCAAGTAGGGTATTGTCGTGCCTGCATACGATTCGCCGGCGATGTATGTCTAGGAAGATAGACTGGATCAGGATCATTTCGGCTGCGAGCTGTCTTCTGGCTTACATCGAGCTTGGAGTACTCGGGAAAGATGGAATAGAAGTTGTCTAAGAAGTGTACTATTTGGTCTGCAGCCTGGAAGAAAGGCATCATGCTAAGCCGCCGAGCCATCAGTTGACGGTGATTGACATACAGGAGCCAGCTCCATCACTGCTTGGCCTGTATTGATGTAGCTGTCAAGAAATCATTAAATAGTAGTCAAAGATTGCACCCTTCAAAAGTTACCTATAGCCTGTTCCGGCAGGTTGGTCGATGAAGAGGATATTCGCGTATTCATTCCAGCGCCCTGGGTTTTCGACTAGTGTCGCGTTGTGACCCTGTCCGTGTACGAGTACAGGACCGACCTCAAGCATGGCACCGTCAAACGATGAGCATCCAGGACCTGCCGCGAAGGTCAGGCTTTGTTTCTCGCCATTACCTACCACAGCCAGAAGAAAGCACAATGCATACCTCCATTGAACCATATGACAAGCTTCTGACGGTCTGCAATGTGCTTTGCTTTGACGAGAAGCCAGAACAGGTGGGCATCAGATTGGGCGTCCTTCGCTGCTTTAGGTCCATCTCGCAAGGAATACGACGCTGGAAGGTGCCCGCTGTACATGATCGGAAGCTGGACATCTTGAGGCTGCTTTGGCAGTCGCGGGACATAGAACGACGCTGCGGTATACTGAGTCTGGTCGCTGCTGGAACTCCCATCTCTGCTGGTCAAGGCGCCTCTACTGGTCGAGCTGGAAGCCTCCACTTGGGCTCGCTGAATGAGCGATACGAGCGACTCGCTGCCATCCATAGGTTGTTGCAAGAAAAGGCCAGGCCACGCTCATGACATCGAGATGTGATGGGCGCTTACCATCAGTCTGAGATCATGACGGTTACTACACTCAAGCAGTATGTACTGACATATGCATATACTACGCGCTCCTAAATGACCGAGACTGATCTACTGCGATGGCACCGGCAAATCTGGACAAGTCGAGGCTCGCTCGGCGCCCGTATATGCTGCCAGTGTACTCATTTAGCACGTAGGCAACGTGCTCGATGCATCGGGCGAACAATATATGACCGATCAGGCTGCGCTGATATACTGCGTTTTCGTACAGCTAGGTACAGCTGGCTTCGCTCAAAGCAGGACGTTGTAATGCATGGTACTTGATTGTTAAGTATGTGCAGATTGATGTATCCATTATATCGCAAATCGTGTCGATTAGCCCTGAATAATGGGTGACCATAATTGGCCGGACGCACTTTGTCATACAACCACAACGTAAAGCAGTTCAGCTCTCGCAGCCGATCCTTGTCCAGAAGCGAACACTTCCTTACGAGAGGCTCAGCCTGCGCTGAAGGCCTAACATTCGCGGGAATGCAGCACAGCGCTGGCTTTCCGCACCAGCAGTATCACTCACAAGCGCCGCCTGGAAACCACCAGCCTGGTCCCTCTGTAGCCGAAGCTGGTTCTGCTGCCTCTGCCAACCGTAAAAGAATAGCCCAGTCTGCGTGCGAACTCTGTCGCAAAAAGCGAACTCGCTGCGTCATCGACCCGGACAGCGAGCATCCGCAGAAATGCAACAACTGCGTCAACCTGAATGCTGATTGTGTCTTCAGCGGTGTTGATAGAAGGAAAGAAAGCGTCAGAGACTTGAGAGCTAGGCTCGCAGAGCTCGAACAGCTGTTCGAGAGACTGCGAAACTGCAAAGACGATGAGGACATGCAGGAACAATGGGAGATTGTTCGGCAGAGCGAACCCAAGAGCGACACCTTCCAGCTCATATCTCCAGTAGCACCTGCGCCCTCCATCGCCAGCAGGAATGCCCGTGTTCAGAGTTGGGCTGGATCTTCATCGAAGACAATGCGGGAATCCTCCAACGCAGGCAGTCAATCAGTATCTCCACCGTCTCGCAATACCTTTGGCGACTCCCATGCTGCTTTTGCCGGCGAAAAACGCAAAGAGCAGTCGGATTCGGCTGTTCCAACACTGAAGAGAATGAAGGCGGACGAGAACAGTTCCGGAGATGTAGACCTCTCAGACCTAATCGACAAGCTTTCAGTCACGGCCGACGGCCGAATCAGGGCTCACGCCGCTCTGGGAAACGCTGCATACTCGGAAGCTGTAGCCGTGAGCCCTCCGCACAGCAGTGCAAGCAACGACAACGTGTACCCCTCTTCGGGATCTGGCGGCAGCATGTCATTGCTCAACAGTAGCATGCCGTCTCCGCAGGGCGATATTGCGGATCAGGCAAACAGCAAAATGCATGCCTTGGAACCGCCAATCACCTGTGTGCCAGCAGGGACCGACGTGTCCATTGTGCAAGACCTCTTACATATCTACTTCATGTGGCACTATCCTGTATTTCCGGTCATCTGTCGGCCTGTCTTCATCGATCATCTGTGCAGAGGCGGAAAGTACGCAACTCCTCTTCTATTCAACGTACGTCATAGTATGATCACTCTTCCTGTGGACTATGCTAATTGAGCGCCCCTTCTTCTAGGCTATACTTGCTTTGGCCTGTGTCTATAGTGACAATCCCGTTTACCGCACAGATCCTAACGACCCCGCGACTGCTGGAGCAACTTTCTTTGCCAAAGCTAAGGAAGTCTTAGAAGATGAACTGGATAGTCCTACCATCAATACCGTACAAGCCCTATCACTGCTAGCATGCCGAGAAGCTATGCACGGTCGCGAGGTCCGTGGCTGGCTGTACAGCGGGATGTGCACTCGTCAAGCTATCGATCTCGGTCTACACATCGATGCTAGGCATTTGAAAGCACAAGGTGTACTTTCGGACGAAGATCTGCACATCCGTAGTCGAGCCTTTTGGGCGATATGGATTGTTGATAAAGAGTTCGCTGCACTCCTCGGTCGCCCCAGCACGCTAAGTGGGATCAAGATCACCTGCCCTAGACCCTTAGACCACAAGGGAGAAGACTTCGATTGGTTCGCATCGCTCGGAAGAGGTCAGATCACCCCTTTGCGACAGGGAATGACAACTGGGGAGGGCGCTCTGTATCCTGCAGAAGTGCTTTGTAACATGGCAGATCTGTTTGCATCCGCCAGTCAAGAAATCTATTTCAAGACGCACCGGACCAAGAAGGAGATCTTGCTTGCTCTGGCAAAGGCAACTCGCAAAATCAGGAAAGCGATCAGCGATTTACCGCCTCTCGTGCCGAATCAGACACATCTAGCCCGAGCCAACGGCAAAGGAAATGGCCTCTTACCAGGGCTCATCACCGTCTAGTAAGTAGCTTTCACAACCAACTTTGTGGATCTCCTTTCTAACTAAAAGGCTCTCCGCTCAGTCTCTTCAATTACGAAACACTTGCCCTAATACAGCGCCCTTTCATTCGGCTGCTCCACGCAACCCTGGAAGACGACAGCGGAGGCAGCAGAGATGATTCCCCTGCCTCAGACCTCAGCATTGACGGAGACACTCCCCGCGAGCGATACTACAATAGCAGCAAGGAAATTATCAATTGCATCCAACTATACCGGGGAACATCATCCGAAGGCTTGAAAGCAGCCATCAATGGTGTCCAGCATTCGATACGTACAGCTTCGCTAGCCTTTTTCAACGAGCTCAATGAATTGGAAAACAGCTCAGATCCACAAGCGCAGGAGAAGCAGCAGGAGGTGATGGGCTATTTACGGAAATGCGAAGACTACATGCAGGAGGTAGCCTTGACGCGACCAAACGCTAAGGCTGCACTTGGAGCACTGCGATCGATGCTTCGGGCCAGGAACGGAAGAGGCTCGGAAAGGTTGGGGGATCTAGCACAGGTTGCGTACACTCAGGACGTGAGTCTAGTCGCACCGCCTCAGGTCGCTGCCCACCTTCACAACGGAGGTCCACACGCCCCTACATCCACGGGTCCGGTCTGCGGTCAGCCTTCACTCTTTGAGCCAGCCTCTACACCCGTAGACCAGCCGTACTTTTCGCAAGAAGCTTTCATACCGTCACTTCGACATTCAGTGCTACAAGAGCAGCAGCACAGCTCTTATCCGGACTTTTCAAACTATTCGATGCCATCTGCAGCCGAGGCATCCTACCCTCCTGGCCAAGTCGTTCGTCCCCATCAGCTTTGGCACTCACTATACGAGCAGCAGACATTGCAGGCATTAGACGGCACGCCTTCTTACTCCCTGCCTAGTGGCGAGCATCAAGATCATACATCATACCTCAACAACGATGCATCTACGTACGCAGCAATGCTGCCGGACCCTTCCCATTTCGCGTATGGGTACCGAGGCCCTCCAACCTATTGATGCGCGTCAAGCACCAGCACTGCCCGCCTCTAATTTTGTAATATCTACATGTTGCAGCATATACACAGGTCAAGCTACCGAGCGGGATGTCAACCAAGCGAATCTGTTCAGTTTTTGAAGATAACTTTGTCCCGTGAGGAAGTGCAGTATAGTATCAAGCGGCTCAAAGAATCAAAACAGTAATCTCAGTAATAGTTCATAGATCAAAGTGTCTATGCCACTGCGTCAATGAAGCTTTCAGTTTCAAAGGTTTCATGATTCCCAGGCCAAGAAGCCGCTGACTCGTATCCTCATACTGTCACTTGCGGACATTCAGATGTAAACAGACCTTACACAGCTCTTTGACGAGCTTTTGCTTGTCATTTCGCGCGGTCTTTGCGTTTCACACCGATCACCCAGCCAAAGCACCGCCCGCGAAAGCCTTGGTCTTGTACTCTGGCTGCATCTTGACTGGACGACACCAGCTGATACTGTATACAAAGAAGTGGTTAAGCAAGTCAAACCGCTAGAAATTCCGACCTTTGCGAAGCGCCCAAACCTCCCCTTCGACCGTGACGCTATTCGGACAAACCAAAAGCCATGGGCAAGTCGCAAAGTAAGCTGTCGCAAGATCAGCTCGTGCAGCTAGAGAAATCTACGTCCTTTGAGAAGAAGGAGCTCAAGCAGTGGTACAAGGGCTTCGTCCGGTGAGCCGGCCTGACAGTATGTGCCAAGCTTGACCGGCCTAGACTGAAGCGCGTTCGCAGAGATTGCCCGTCTGGACAGCTCAACAAAGACGACTTTACAAAGATCTATGCCCAATTCTTCCCGTAAGCAGAGCGGCAGATGTAGGTCCGCGACGAGCGGGCTTCGGCTGACATGCCCACGTCCCTTACAGCTTTGGAGATCCATCATCATTCGCAAACTACGTGTTTGAGGTGTTTGACAGCGATAAGAGCGGCTCCATCGACTTCCGCGAGTTCATCACGGCTCTGAGCGTTACAAGCCGAGGTGCCCTGGACGACAAGCTCAAGTGGGCCTTCCAGCTATATGACATCGATGGCGATGGCTACATCACATACGATGAGATGCTTGCGGTGCGTTGGCGAACTTCTGCTAAATCCCGTGTCAAGAAAGCTGATTGCCGCTTCTCTTGAAATCTAGATTGTAACGTAAGTCTACGGGATTCCTCCAACTGGTCCGCGTGACAGGAGCTTATTTGATTCGTGTGCTGGCAGTTCCATCTACAAGATGACCGGTGCTATGGTGAAACTACCGCCCGACGAGGACACGCCAGAAAAGAGAGTCCAGAAAATCTTCACAACAATGGACTACAACCAAGATCACAAGCTGACCTTCGAGGAGTTTGCGGAAGGCAGCAAGAAGGACCCGACCATAGTTCAGGTAAGCACGTTTCGCAGGATGTCGCAAGCACCAGACTGACGCCCTTTCCGCACAGGCGCTATCCCTATACGATGGTCTCGTATAAGTACTCGAATGTGCAACTATATGCATTGCATTGCAGCCGTCGTCGTGTTGGCATAGGACTATGATAGTCGGCGTGCCTTTCCCTTCCCCGCAGTTCTACTATTCGTTCTGTATTTTGTAAATCAAGATGTCATGTTGTAGATATAGAAAATACGTACTGCGAACAGTATTTAGACACTAAAAATCCCACCAAGCTGTCGTAGATGGGGTTGCTTTGCACCACACCGGGATGCCGCTGATTCCTCCTTGCACATATTGCCTGCGTCGAGCCTATGTTCCCATCAAGCTAGCTCGTCCTGTCAGAGCTCTGGTGTCCCGGCGGTTCAGCACAGCGACGACCGATGCCAGCACCAGTACTTCGATCGCGGTCACTGATCCGGTTCTCCTATACGAAGACTTGGTTCGCAGAGGCCGCGTTCAATGGGATGAAGAACAGTATCGTATTCTGATCCAATTGAGAAGGATCCATCAGACTCTCGTCGACTATCGACCTTCCTACGAACTCCGGTATCTTCTGGAGACACCTTCGCGCTCCAACAATGCTTCTTCTTCCAGCGATAGCGATTCCCCTTCTTCCTTTGTACTCCCATCTCTCCGCGGCGACAAGTCTTTGGTGAAAGCCTTGACGCACGAGGATGACCTCAACAACCTCGATTCGCCAACCGGCTTCCTACTTACTGGGTCAGTTGGGACAGGCAAGACTATGCTTCTAGATCTATTCTATCAAGCTTTGCCGGTGCGAAAGTCTAGAATCCACTATCACGCTTTCTTGCTATCACTCTATCGCAAGGTCTTCGTAGCTCTCGAAGAGCAAAGAGTTCAGCTGGACAATGAAGAGTTCAATATGCAGCAGCTGTCGGCAAACAGAGATGGGCAGGGTTACCCTTGGAGTCGGAAAGAAGAGAATAAAGCGAAAGCTTCGACAAAAGGATGGCGGCAGGTTGGTGAGGACCGCTTTTGTACTTCGCAAGGCTAAAACACATCAAAACAGGTCTTTGCCGGTGGGAGGAAGTTCAGCGACCCTTCCCTGGTCAAGGAATTCGTCCTTGCGAAGATAGCCCTGGATATGATAAAGGATGCTACTGTGCTTGCATTCGACGAAGTGCAGCTGGTCGACATAGCAGGAGCAGTAATTTCACTAACCTTTACATGCATTACCGACAGCTGACTGAGCTGTGCAGGGCATTCTTCGGCGCGTCCTGACATGGTACTGGCGCCTTGGCGGCGTGGTGATAGCTACAAGCAATCGCCTTCCTAGCGACCTATACCAACAGGGTATACAGCAACAGCAATTTCACGTATGTACATCGATGGCGATATGCGATAATGTGCTGATGCTTGTTTGCAGTCATTCATCGGTCACATACAGCAACGCTGTCCAGTCTTTGAGCTTCGGTCAGAGAACGATTGGAGAACTCGCGATAGGCGGACAGAAAGTTCTCTTCTGGATGCAAACCTGGACAACCAAATTCCGCAGTGGGCTACGACGCTTACCGGAAACTCTACCTGGCTTGTCGAGCCGGAAGAATTCGGCAAGATACTAGGTGCCGTCGTGTTAGGTCGAAGTGGAGGAAGGAAGGACCTGAAGGTGTATGGACGGTCACTCGACGTTCCTTGGCAGATCGAGGGAGTGGTAGCGCGATTCACTTTCGCAGAACTGTGCGAACGGGCTTTGGGGCCTGCAGACTACCTGTCATTGACATCACAATACCCCACGATCATCATCGACAAGATACCGCAACTCAAGCTATCTGCGAAAAACGAGGCCAGACGCTTCATCACCTTCTTAGATGCAGCATACGAGTCCAAATGCCGTCTGATCTGCCATGCTGCGTCTGTACCTGGCGAGATCTTCTTTCCCGATGCTGCTAAAGCCCTTGCGAACGAGGATAACCCTTTGACAGCGGATATGCTTGGCGAAGTCATGCAAGATCTCGAGGCGCCTTTCCGTCCCAACATATCCAGCTACAGAGGAGGAGCATTGGGAGCCCGAGTCGAGGCAGCGATGGAGGAAGCTCAAACTGCCGCACCAGCCTTCAGGAACCTGTCAATCTTCACTGGCCAAGATGAGCAATTTGCTTACAAGAGAGCATTGTCTAGGATACACGAGATAACGTCTCGCGAATACATCAAAACCGCTGTGCATACCCCTGTTCCAGCGGAGGCGCGGGTCTGGGAGCATGAAAAGCCTCAAACCGCCAGCAGGAGGATTCTCGCTGGCTACAACATACCCGAGGATCCAGAAGAGGAGGCGATCCTACCAAAGGGCATCAAAGTAGATCCACTCGACGAGAATATTGATCCAGCATCCTTACCTAAGCCGAAGATTGCCGACACACATTTCTGGGGCGTGGTCGATAACTGGGGAGCCAAAGCGGGCTTAGCAGGTCTCTGGGGCCAAGGCGTGCGGGCAAAGCAGAAGGAAGTGCTGGAAGCAGAGCGAAAGCAGCGTCTCGAGATGATGGGCAAGGGTACCTAATTTATGGGTTAATCTGATGACGGCAGACATGTTGAGACATTAATACCCAAACACTCGCAAGCATGTTAGACTCCATACGTACTTTCTCCAATCAGGTCGATTGAGGCCATTTCACACTGCGCTCTTCGAATAACGCCAGGTCCCGAGGCAGCTTGTAGCTTTCAAAACATATCAATATTTGTACAGCAACTAGGACGTAGCATCTTCAGGTGTACAACTCATTTTCGTGAAAAGCAGACCCCTAAATCACTATAGATTTATGCGAAGTTGTTATCCAAATCTGCTGCGATTTCGTCATTTTCGGCACTCGCAATGAAGCTTGCGAAGTGATTTGGACGATGCTCAGCGCTCCAGAAGCTGAAAGGCGCGCCAGCCAGCGTGACTGAGTATGGCATCGATTGTGTGAATTGTGCTCCCAGTCCGATGGTGTAATTCCAGATGCCTCCAACTGGTGCGAAGGTGGATCCGAGGATACGATCGGTGAGCAGGAGCTGTGCTCTGTCACTCATCGTAGCTGGGTTATAACCGGTTGGGTTGTTTGGATCTGCCTTGCGAGCCCACTCAAAGCCTTTCGGGCTGAGGCAGTAGGCTGACAGAGACAATGAACCAGGCGTGAATGCAATCGTGATGAAGGCAGCCTGTCCATCGAGCTCGTCATGCTGAGCCATCATGTTGCCGAAGAAGATAGCATTTTCGGGCGTCAAAGCGTTGGCTTCTTGAACCTCGGTCTACAAGAGAGGTCATTAGCTGGAGCAGATTGGCTATTGAGGGATTGCTCACCTTGACTACGCCGACCAGGCGAAGGTCATCCAGTACTTCGTGCTTAGGTAGCTCGTTAGGCAGCTCGATGGATCTTTGACTAGCCTTCTGGGGCACCACGACAAGGGCTTTAATCTCGACGACGCGCTTGTTGTCTGGTGGAGTTTGACCGTAAAGGTAGGCGGTGATGGGTGTTCGCAGATCGGCCGCCTGCACGAAGGACTTAAGCAAGTTCTTCGCCATGACGAGAGTTGGTAGATCGTCCTTGACATCGTCGTTCGTTACGTAAGTGTGCTGCAGTCGAAGAGCGATATTCTGCGATGCCAGGGCACGGTTACGCCATTCTGACTTGGACGAGAATGTCTGCTGCTCATACTGCGTCGTGGTGACGACTTGAATGCGATCACCGTGGACATTAGTTGTCTCGGTCTGAGTAGCCGTGATCTGTCCGCTAGCTTCGGTGCTCTTCTCGAGCTCGGCAGCCTGCTGACGTTGGACTGAGGGTGCCTGAATTTCCATACCCAGGATGATATCTCTGATCTCGCTCGACGTAAGAGAGGCGGTGTTGACCGAGTTTCTCTTAGCATAATCGGCCAAGATGAGGTCCTTCAAAGCAACTTCAACAGAAACCCACTCATCGTCACTGAGTGTCGGCCAGATATGATGTGGCTGCGTGATAGTATTCTTGTTGGGCCGCAAAATGATCTTGGTCTTCTCGTTGTTGACGTGAAGAGCTCGCATGATGAGGACCAGACGCGAGAAAGCAGTGTAGGAGGAAATGCTTGACAGCCAGCTGTCATAGATGTTTGCCAAGATCATTTGAGGCTGAGTGGCTCTCAGAATAAGATCACCGAAACGCTCAGTCTTTATGATACTCTGCAGATTAACTAAGTCAGACTGATTCTCAGACTGTGTGGAAGGTAGGTACTAACCTGGAACGGCAGCTGCAGCTCGGATCCCTTGATGACGATGTTAGGGAAATCAAGTAAGTGTACCTCCAGCGGATCCAACATTCCCTTTCGGGTAACGATGACCTGCTTAGGCTGTTCTTCAACGGGCAACGAACGGACCAGCGCGGCAACTTCTTCTGCTGTCTTCCACTTGGCCAGCTGTCCGAGCCGCTTCTGACCAGCCCATACGGACGTATGAATAATCTGAGAGCTCAAATTAGCCACTTGAAAAGCTTTGCTGATTCGATGTACACACCTTCATAAACATCTGACCTGACCGAGGATTGAAGATAAAGATAGCACCGTTGATTGGCTTGGTTACCACTACAAAAGATGTCAGCCGCTGGGCCAGAATGCATCCAGATGAGTCCGCTTACAGTTTCCTTCGAAAGTCTTGTGAATTGTGACACGGTATACGTTGGTGTCGTCTACGAACCAGATGATCTGGTTGCTGAAGAGTTCGGAGTAATTTTGGGAGCTGAGGTACGGCTCGGTAGGCTCGGACGAGTACAGCTGAAGACCCTTGCGGATACGCTCTCGTAAAACATAGAGAGCTGGGTTGGCCTTCATAATCTTAGCCAGTGCTTGTTGCAGCAAAGGCTTTATACCAGGGAAGTAGTTGCCGTAAGCAGCATATAGATTGTACGCCAAATCGAAGACGACCATAAGACCGCATGGAGAGGGATAGATACTATTAAGCAAGGCGTGAGTACGATCTCTGCGTTATTTAGCTTCCAGCTTTACCTCATCGAGTCAGTAGTGTAATCTAAGAACTTCGCTCTCGCGTATCGCTCGGCGTCGTGAGAGTCGTAATCTCCCCATCTCAGCTGCACGTCGAGCCAGTACTTGTTGGTGGTAACGTCGGCAAGCACATCTTTCTGGTCGGTGAGCTATAATACAGGTCAGTATTGCACCCTCCAGCAGATTAGACTTTGTCTTACCAAGCTGGGGCGAGTGATATTCCATTTGTAGGAAGAGAAGAGCAGAATGTCGGCACACGAGCTGTTCATCTTGTAAGACTTTCTCGGATCTGAAAGCGAACTTCAGCATGGTCCACACTCGAGACATTTTAGTGGAACTCACGGATAGTTTCCTTCTGTACAGTCTCGATCTGAAGAGCCTCGAGCTCTTGATCGAATACTTGACAAAGATCCATAACGACCGACTCGTGAATCTTCTGCCACAGATGTGCACGGAAGATCTGGATGAGAGAGATCTTGAGGGTGGGGATTTTTCCGTGCATGAAAATACCGGTAAGATCCAGCTGCACTTGGAAACCTACATAAATGTTGGATCTATTGATGGTTGGCGACCACCACAGCGTGAAACGTCGATTCGGAATTTGGTTAAGACCGGACCTTTGTGCGTCTAAAAGAACCAAGCACATTAGCATCGGCCAGTGACGCATGGAGGATAGGCTTACTTGTGAGCTTCTTGAATTTCATGCTCTCCTCGAAACCAGATGCCTGTTTTGACGAGCGAAGGAATCAGTCACAAGTTCCGAAATAGCTTATCTGAACGCTGACCTTTTCCCAGAAAAGACCTAGGTTATTATAGACACAATGTCAGTAACATTCACGAGATCCGATAGCAAGGAAACTCACCCTCCCATGTCGGGAAATAGGTTCCCTTGAATAGCGAATGCTCCAAGATACCCTCGACTCCTCCTAGAGCTGCAATCATATCTACTCTCAAGTTGTTGAGCTGCCAAAGTTTGCCGTCATGTCTCTGAGATGTCCAGTAGAATGGGTTGTGCTTGAGGATTGAGTATCGCTTCCAGTCGGTTCGCACACGCCATCCCTTATCGTATGCAAGCACATGACGATCTTTCTGGAACAGCGTGTTGATTCTCGGAATACCGCGATCCCACGAATCTTCCAGATCCTCGAGAGTCAGACGACGATTCTGGGCATTCGCCTCTTTGCGCTTCATGGAATACTCGGACCACACTCTTGCAGAATCCAAGAACTCTGCCTCCCATGGTTGAATGTATCGGTACAAGTTGGGAATTAGCTGGTCCTGGTATCGGAAAGCGAGACAGGTCAGCGCGAACAAAGGGCCCGAAACCACAGCCAACTGACCTCTTCATGCGTCATACCGGCACGGAAGTGGGTAATACCAGTCTCCGTCTGCTTGGACCAGCGTAGATCGGACTGAGGAATAAGTACATGACCCATGCTCAACATACCGAGACCTCCCAATTCCCTATTGGAGCATAGACGTCAGCATACAAGCTGACTATATGTTCTTATAGTAGCAGGCGGGAGCGTACTTGGGGGTATAGAATGTTACTGGCGGGAAACGAGAAGGCATTTTGGAATTGAGACCAATTTTGACTCTAGTCTGGATCTTAGTCTCAGATTTGACAAGGAGATCCAACATCTCGTTCGTGTGGATGACAGCTTCTCTGTAGTAGGTCATAAGACCGATCAAAGCTGCGAGACCCGAAAGATTAGCAAAGATCCTGGAAAGAGTTGACAAGCGAACGCACCAGTGTTCCACTTGTTGACAATCTTCGAGAAGGTAGTAGATCCAGAAGCCATCAGCACCTGTCTGATACGATTCTGGAACTCCTCGATACCACGATCGGACACGCGCAGGAACGCCTGAGCAGTTCTCTCTTTGGTCTGTTCATTTGTAAGATTCCATACACCATCTCGCAATGTGAATTGCTCGTTGGTATTGCGGATTTTGGGCAAGATACGGACTTCAAAGTTGCTCATAGCGAAGAGCAGCTGGGGATTGTCTTTCGAGTAAACTGAGACGTATGAGTCATCCCACTCGATGGTAGTGAGGGATCGAGGCAGTCTGTTCTTGATGTCCCAGAAGACAGCTCGTCCTAAATTGACATCGTGCTTGATGAGACGCATTCTGCAATCCCGTGGCCAGCATCTTCTGTTGTTATATCCGATGATATTCTCGTTATTGGGATCCGGGTTTGCACTCAGGTATCTTTGAATGAGGTCCCTGGACTCTTCGCCGTTAAAGCGGAACATAATGTGAATCTTGTCCACATATCGCGAGTAGAGTCGGATAGGGTGGCGAACCTCAGTTGGAGTATCGCGGAATTGCAAGAAGTTGTTGGGAGTAGCAGGTGGCCCAGCCATCTCGCTTGCTCGTTGTAAACCGAGGATCAGGAGATCCAGGATGAGACCGTAGTACTGGAAGATGAAGCTGGAGAATTGGAGCCCTCGGATGAGACCGTAGGCATTGGTATGCGACATATCCTTGTACGTGAGCGTGATGTTATTCTTCGATGTGCAGTAGTCTGCCAAATTGTAATCCATGATCAATCTGAGCAGTCTGTTGAGGAGGGTAAGATCGATCTTCTCGTAGACCTTGCTTAATTGTGTCTCCATCAACACATTGCATTCTCCATCTGCAGTCTCCCAGACGTCGTGCAGGTTGTTGATACCCTGGCACCACTTGTAGACTAGGAGAGGAGGAGGCTCGGTATCGGCAGGCTTGATCCAAGCTGGGAACAGGCCTCGCTTGTCCGCCTCGAAGTACAGGAACTGATCAAGGTAAGCATCTGTAATCTTTTCCATAGGTTCGATATCGTAGCATGGGATGAGCTTATCGTAGGTGTCGAAGAATTCAATGCCCGCTTCCTTGAATGCTCGCTGGGTAAGCAGCAATCGCTTGATGCGAGAAAGAGTCTCGTGAGGATTGTCGTAGGCCTGTTCGACCAAAGCCAATTCTTCACGCTGATTCTGATTGAGTCGCCCTTTGACGCTATAAGCTTCCTTGAGCTTCTCGAGAGCCAGTACAAGCAGCTTTGTGTCGTGCTTGTACGAAAGAGGAGGGAAGGGAATAGGTGCGAACTTTCTGCTTTCAAGCCAGTGCACCGTAGCTGAGTAGATGGCAACAGCCTCTTCGGAAGAGATGTAAGGACCATCCTTGAGGTAACTGTTCTGTCTCTCTTGCTCTGCCTTCAGGTAAAGTCGGGTGAGTCTGCCCAAATTCTTCTTCGAGACTGTCTTATCGACAGTCGCACCTCGGCGAATACGCTCTCTGTTGTAGTGAGCGACGGAAGTCCACCAATCTGCCTTGCTCTTGACGTATCGGAGAATGATGTTCTCGATGGCAGTAGGCATTCCAGGTACTTTCCACGGAATGTTTGCCTTCCAGCATCTCCAAGCTTCGGACAAATGCTGCAAGATAGTCTTGTGCTTGTTCTGCTTGAGACCTTCAGGCATCATATCCATGATATCGTGCATGACGGCTGCGCGAAGCTCGAGATCGAAGTGCGACTCGGCTCTCTGCTTGGTAACTGTCTTCGCGACACCTTTGGCATTTCTACCCTCGAACTGTCTTGCCAACAGATTGCCTAGCCATCTCTCGAGCAGAGGTACGATACCTCGCAAGAAGAAGAGCCATACTCTCCATCCTGGCGCCCAGAAACCGACACCGGGTCCTTTTCCGACTGGGCCAGTATTGAATCGATAGCTGCAAGTAGACTTGTTAGCTTACATTCCTTTGCCAATAGGTTTAGCAGCTTACTAGATGACATGCTTGAGATCCTTGGTCATGCGGACTTGCTTCATGAGCTTGTACTTGTATCGGTACATACCCGTAAGCTGACCAACGTGCGCGAAGGTGAACTGAAGACCGTCGGCAAGCTGGAACGCATCGACGTTGCCCAGACGGTACTGAA
This sequence comes from Erythrobasidium hasegawianum, assembly GCA_001972285.1. NCBI lineage: Eukaryota > Fungi > Basidiomycota > Cystobasidiomycetes > Erythrobasidiales > Erythrobasidiaceae > Erythrobasidium > Erythrobasidium hasegawianum. The sequence continues at coordinate 637,142 of BCII01000018.1, forward strand.
CGTGCGAATCGACGATAAGCTTTGTGAGACGCAAGATTTCTCTGATCAAATGGAAAGCGTTTCCGAATCGAGACTTCTTTCGCTCTTTGGTTGTGAGTGTCTTGACAGGCTTCAAGTTCATGTTGTAATCCAAATGCAGGTAGTTCAAATTCTTGCGATGGATGAGCAGGTTGAGCATGTTGAAGCCTTGTCGGCAGACTTGAAGACCAGCCTCAACCCAGTCGAGAGTGGCATTCTGGAAGAACTTGGTCTGTTTCAGCTGTCGGAACAGATTCTTCTTGGTCTGGGATTTGAATGGCTGCTTGTGCAGCTCGTTGAGCACGAAGTTTTTGAGCTGGAAAGAGGTTCGCATCGTCAATATGGATACATCTAGGGCGCGGAACGATGCTTACCAGTTTCTGATATGATACTCTGACTTTGACAGGCAGGCCAGGTGGGCAGTGCTCCATATACCAGCTCTTGACCAGGGAGATATCCTGAGCTCGCATCGTCTTGCCGCTTCTCTGGTTGTAAGGGAAGGGCGCGTGCCATACAGCGATGGCATCTGCTGTACCAGGTTGGTCTACATCGCATTCTGACATGAATGGTTCGACTTCTTCTGGAAGCTCGAAATCATCTTCGCCTTCCTCGTCGAGGAAGTCCTCGGGCGCGATGTCCTCGTTCTTGGGTGCAACGGAGCGTGAAGTGATGGGGTTGATGACTGGATCGAAGTAGAAGCAAGGCAGATCTGGATCTTCGGTCTTGATGTAGAGGGTGGGTGGAGAATGGTAGGTCGAAATCTTGACAGATCTCGGTCGCGAATTGTACAAATGAGGGAATGCGACCTTGTACTCTGTTCGAATCTGCTGGCGAATGATGACTTTGTGGATGTCGTTGAACTCGTTCCAGTCTTCGTCAAAGGACTCTAGATCTCGATAGAGAGGCTCAAACTTGGGTCCACCTGGAATGGCCATGCTTAGAGCTTTTGCAGTTGCGAATGCCTTTGATTCGAAGAGGTAGAAGTAGTTCTTGTCGGCGGCATGGTCGGATAGCAAAGTGCGACCTAGACGGTAAAGAGCGCTGATCTGGTTGAGGTCGAGCTGCCAGTGCTTGTAGCTAGGTCCGTTGACCTTGGTCATGTCCTTGATGAGCGGTCGCGAGTCGTAGAACCAGTCGATGATGCTGGCATCTTCCTCCTCGTTCAGCTCGAGTTGAATAGCTTCGAGCGGCTCGACTTCGAGCACGTTGTCGCCATAGTCTAGAGGAGGCTCTTCGTCGTCGAAAGGCGGAAAGCGCATTCGCTTGAAGTGTCTACGATCTCGCTTCTCTCTTCGCATCGCTAGCCACATGGTCGCCCACTGTGCATGGTAGACGGGCGGGATGACTCGAGGTACTTCATTGACGAAGGTGATTGCACCTGTTACGTGATATAGTACCGGTACTTCGCGGACTTGCTCCCAGGGCATGGGCATGTTTTCCAAAAGTTTTAGGACAGCATGAGGGACTGTAGGATATGTTGGTTGTATGTTCGCCGGCGGTTGATTTACGCTACTTACCATATTTCAAAGCACCCAGATGCACTCGCTTGTCGTTTCTGAACTTGCGGTTCGACATATCACCTGCGATGGCCAAATACGCTTCAACGAGCACCCTCGATAACGGGCTCTCGGGCTTACCATGATCCTTGATAATCTTTCGGACATGCTCAGGCGGCATCTCGATGGCGATGGGGTTGCTGACGGTCTTCTTCTTGTTGAAGCGCCTGTTTTGCATGGCTATCCATTTTGTCTTTTTGCGGTCGAGGGCTTCCTGGGACATGGGCTGCGACGTATTGTAGTTTTAGCTCTCTACTACTTCTTGAGTGATTTGCTGACCTACCACATAGGTCGACGTTGATGCCTCCATCTCGTCGCTGGACCCGCCTGGGCTCGTCCTCGAGGCAGAAGCCATCTTCACGGCTTCTCTTGCAGTGATAGCAGTCACTAGAGATCAGTGAAGTATCCTAATGCTTGCTGATTTCGACGTTTTTTCAATTAGTTGATGGGAGAAAAGGCTAAGAGTACGGGCAACTGAGACTCAGTACGGTGGCAACACCGCAAGGTAGAAGCGAATGAATCGATTGTGCGCCTGCTAGAGAAGTATATGAGGGGGCGTATAATAAGGAACTGTGCAGCGGTCTCAGGTTGCCCGCACTCTTAGCCTTTTCTCCCATCAACTAATTGAAGAAACGTCGAAATCAGCAAGCATTAGGATACTTCACTGATCTCTAGCTATACTCCGATAGACAATGGACTTGACTTGTCAGCCCTGCTCTTGACGACTGGGATTTCAGGACTCCAAAATAATCGGACACTGCAAGACTCGGTTCCTGTGCCTTCTATACCAAAGTCCAAATCCCATCTATGCCTTCCGATCCTACGTTCGTCCATGCATACGTGCTGCCCTCTGCCGCCCTCTCACGTAGTCGGGCACACGCGCGCTATGCGGCTCTTTCTTCTGGGTGTTGTCTGCGCATCCACCCAATCGTATGAACAGATGGAAGGCTCAACATCTAATACTATACAAGTTGTGGTATCTGTACCATCAACCGTTAACACGTCTCTTAGGATTGGGCAAGAAAGGCGAAGTCTTCCATCCACACAATATCGGACATCCAGGAACAGCCCTTTTCGACTCTCACACGTTGACACAACGTAGATACGATCTATTGAGCAACATGTACAGACTGGGAAGAGCTGGGGGACGCATGCGCAGTGCTGACCCGATCTCTTTTTGTGTATATAGTCGCGTTGTACAGGCTAGTCTATACAGCGAATGAGATTGTGTAGCGTACATGAAATAGACATTTTTTTGTGTATATAGTCGCGTTGTTGTCATGACCTCAAGACTTCTGGCCTCAGGACTAGGTGCCTTGCACCTCAGTGCAAGTAAGTCCTCCCAATTCCGTATACCACCTCGGGTATTGCCTAGTAGCAGCTCAGCGACGCAAGTCAGCAAGTTGTCTCTTCCAGATACTCTCGAAGACCTTCAAGTCGACTCGACCACTTTCGAGTCTTTCGAGACTTTCGGCCCTGGATTCCTCCTCAGGCAGTCGATGGCTCGCCTCGCTCTTTTTGGCACAAACATATCTCAACATATCTGGTACAGTCACGCCAACGTTGGATTGCTCCGCCCACTTCCCCTTGTCCCTCCGCGACCCTCAGTCTCAGGCCGCCTCCGCCTTCACCCACCGCAGTCGCTG